>JAMKQA010032556.1:0-10143 GCA_024699735.1 Posidonia australis
TTTAGCAAACATTCATCAAGCCCTTAGCAAGCATTAGGACTAGAAAGACCGAGTTTCTCGGGCGTACGAGGGTGCCTAATACCTTCCTCGTGCGTAACAGGAATCCTTACCCATCCTCTGGTTAGCAGACATCTAGCCTTCCTATTTGCATCCCATGCATGCATTCATCCATTTGTGGTTTTCCTCGTCTTTCCCTAAAAGACTAGGTGGCAACTCCTCCTTTTTTCTTTTTATCCTATCCTTGCGCCTTCGCCATCCAGATTGGCATGGCTGTGATCCATTTCCCGCCCCCCTCCGGGTCTGGCATGGTCACAATTACTTTCATACCTACTAACAACACTCACAGCATATGCCAAGTCTGGCCGTGTACACAGCATAGAGTACATCAAACTTCCAACCAATTGGGCATAAGGTGCTCTTAAAGGTTCTTTCCCCTTTCTGGGACATTGATCTTTACTTAATCTTTTCCCAAACACATATGATATAAGGACTGAGGAGTAATTCTTCATTCCAAACCTTTTCAGCACTATACGTAGGTATCTTTCCTGATTTATACTCAGTATTCCATATTTTCGATATCTAAGGATCTGAATTTCAAGAACATAAGATGCTTCTCCCATGTCCTTCATCTTAAACCTTTTGCTAAGTTCTTCCTTTGTGTTGTTTAACATGTCAGTATCATTTCCAGTAAGTAAAATATCATCCACATACAAGGACAATATAATAAACTTGCTCTCACTTTTCCTGACATATACACAATAGTCTAATCTGTTTGAAACAAATCTCATTTTGACAATCACATCATGAAACTTGTGATAGCACTGTGTAGAAGCTTGTTTCAAACCATATATTGACTTATTTAATTTGCACATTTTATCTTCATGTCCTTTCACTTGGAATCCCTCAGGTTGTGACATGTAAATTTCTTCTTGTAAATCACCAATTAGAAACACAGTCTTTACATTGATTTGATGTAATTCCAAATCCAAATGTGCAACAATAGCCAATATAATCCTTATAGATGCGAACTTAGCTACCAGAGAATACGTTTCTTGATAATCAATACCCGATTTTTGTGTATAACCTTTAGCAACTAACCATGCTTTATATTTATCAATAGACCCATCAACCTTCAACTTCTTCCTAAATATTCATTTGCATCATATGACCTTCCTGTCACTAGGTAAATCACATAATTCCCAAACATTGTTCTTTTCCATTGAATCAATTTCATCATTCATGGTCTCAAACCATAAATCTTTTCCTTTGATTCAATAGCATCTTTATGCTTCATGGGTTCCATGTGATTTTCCTTTATATTTGCTGTAGACACCCCGATTTTGAAGTCACTTGGCAGCAGGCTCCTCCAGATGATGCTCTGGTTGCGACCACTAAAACCCTAGCCCACTTAAACCCACACAAGCACATTCAAGCCCATACTAATCCACTCTGACCTAATTAAAATAAAAACCAAACAAAACATATTTTAAATACTTGAAATCCAATTAATGAAACAAAAACCCAAATTCAAGTCAAAATCAAATAAAATCCACTTAAAATCCAATTAATCAAACAAAAACCCTAATTCAAGTCAAAGTCAAATAAAATCCACTTAAAATCCAATTAATCAAACAAAAACCCTAATCAAGATTAAAATCAAGTAAAAACCATAATTAAACCAATGAAAATCATCTAAATCAAAACCTAAATAAAATCTTTAATTAAATCAAGTGAAAATCATCTAAATCAAACCCTAAATAAACCCTTAATTAAATCAAGTGAAAATGATTTAAATCAAAACCTAAATAAAGTTCTTAATTAAATCAAGTGAAAACTAATGAAATCTGAATTTAATCTAATCAAATCCAAAACTTAAATCAATCAAATCAAAATCGGAATTTAAATCAAATAAATCCAAAACCAAAAATCAAGAGAAAACAATTTAATCCATTTAAAACCAAGACAAATCATTTAATTAAATTTAAATCATCAAATAAAACCTTAATCGACTTAAAATATTAAAACACAAATAATCAATCCAAATCTCCAAATCAAATCACAAATCATCAAATTAATCTTAAATTTAAATCACAAAACAAAATAAAAAAGTCAAAACCAAAAATCCTAAAATTCAAATCAAAACCCTAAGCCCATTAAGCCCAACACTATTTCATTCAAAACTGCAATTTAAAACTTTAGAAAAGCCAAAAATAACTCCTGCGAGCTTCGCTGCCGACGACCCCGACATTTCCGGTGAAAATTCCGACAGTCAATCCTAGATTTTCCGGTACGCATCCTTCTCCCGTGCGATCTTCAGGCTTGCCTCCTTTGACATGCACCTCATCCAACGACGCTGGCCCCTTGAAGAGGAGAATCCACGGTGGAAGAGAGCCCCGCTAGAGTTTAAAAACTCCTCACCGCCGACAGCTGTTGGGCATCGTCGTCAAGCCTCCCCTCCAGCGCCCGAAACGCTGCCCCTCTCGACACCCAAATCACGAGGATAGCCAACCCCACTTTCCTAGGCCACCACAACCCCTTTTTACATCCCAGAGCCCCCAACCAGAGCCCTCGCCGGAGCTGCTTCTAGACACTGCGTCGACCCATCATGTCGGAGAGGACATCCCACAAGTCAGGTAACCTCCCTCCCCTTCTATTTTCCGATTCAGTAGGCCCATAGAATCCCACTAGGACCCTTGACTTAGGCCACGACGGTGTAACCTCCCCTCAGCCCGCCGTTGCCCCGCCTTCGGTGGTGGGTTCATCCCATCAACGAAGCCTCAGGCCACTTGGCCTCGGGCGAGGCTCCCAGGGGGCCTCTCCTCCCTCCTCCTCTTTTCCCCTCCTTCTCTTTAGCTTCCCTTGCCTCCTGAAGACCCAGAAGACCTCCGTCGTCGACGCCAGCCCCGCTATCGTCGTCGACGCCAGCCCCGCTATCGTCGTCGACGCCAGCCCCGCTATCGTCGTCGATTGTTGTCGAGGGGTGTAGGAGTTCACCGAGCCTTCTTGCTTCACACCGTCGTTCCAAGAACCTCCGCCGTGTCTCCACGAAGCCCTCTGCACCGCCTCATTGTCGCTGGGACAGCCACAGCCCCTGACGATCCACCGCTGCCACCACCGTCGACACAGGGGATGGGGGGAGTGGCTCAGGCCACCCTAGCCCTCGACGATGCCTCTGGAAGCTTCCTCGCTCTGCTCTGAAAGTCCTCCGGGTGTCCCCGCACCGTTCCAGCACCCGCACGCCTCCGACCATCTCACCGTCACCTTCCCTGATGTCGTCAAGATGCCTCGCCGGAGCGCGAGGTGGGGGTAGCATCCCAGGCCTCCCCAGCCTTGCCCAGCCTCCCGGAGATTGTCGCCATGGCCCTCCGAAGCTTCCCCAACCGTCGCTTGCCACCCACCGCCGCAGGGCAGCCGCAGAGCTATTGTCGGAGTGCTTGCTGGAGGAGGAGCGCCGGTGAGCCTCCTCCGGTGATCTTCGAAAGGGAGCTTTTTTAGGTCCAGGCTCCAAAGTTTTAGATTATTTTTTATTGAGTCCTTAGCTTATTACAGTTAAGTCCTTTTTATTACATTTAAGTCCTCTTTTTTTTATGTCAGTCCCTGTAGTTTTAAAATACTTTCTGTTCTTTTATTTTCTCTGTGAAATTTGCACATGATTCCCTGCATATTTAGAATTTTCATTCTTAATGCATTCATACATGTTTTATCACATTTAAACCCTTACATCCATATTTTCTTTATAGTTAAGTCCTGAACATTTGCATTTGGTCCTTGGAATTTTTTAAAATAAGTTTTCCTATGAAATTTGCATTCTGAGCCTTGAAAGTTTTAAAAATTACACTGACCTTCATTAAAACTGAATTTGTTTTACATTTAAGTCCTGATCTTTTGCATTAAGTCCCCAAAACTTTAAAGAACGAATTCTCCTTGTGAATTTTGCATCTAAAACCTGAAATTATCCATAATTACACTGAACTGTTAAAAAACTTGTTTTTTTTATTGCATTTTGATCTTGGAACTTTGCATAAGCCCCTCAACTCATTCAATAATGTTTTTTGAGAATGAACATTTGCATCTAGGCCCCTGGATTAATTTTTAAATCATTAATTATGGTTTTAATTGGATTTTAGATTACATTTTGGCATTTTTTATATTTATTGGTCACATATGTTTGTAAATTCCTTCATGAATAAAATTTTCATCTAAAAACCATAACTATAATATAAAATAATTTTTGATTTCACATTTTGGTCCTATTTATACATTTCATATATATTTTGCACATAAGCCCCTACATTTTCATGAAATTATCATAAATGCAATTTTCACACTTTTCACACCATTATCTTGCGTTTCTTTTTACGCTAATTCAAAACATTAAAATAAAGCATTTTGTACAGTTTTCAATCATGATTTGCCATCTTTCTGTGAATTTTGCGCTTTGGTCCATTAATTTCTCTCAATTCGCAACCTATGATCTTCTAACACCCCTTTTTTTGTCAAAATGTCTTTCCACCTTAGTTCATGTGATATTTTCTTGTTTCCTGATTATTGTAGAGTTTTTCAAGTGGATTTGATATTTCTTTGTTAATTTTGCACTTTAGTCCCTGAATTTGTCACTTTCCTTGTTTACAGTCTTTTTATTCAATTTGACTCTGAATTCTTCTACATTTTCTTGTGAATACCATTTTTGACATTTTATATACATTTCACATGTTTTACTGATTTGATTTGGGGTTCATCGCCTGGGGGCGTACATTAACTGACTGAGATGTCTACATTACCCCTATTGCGGATCATTTTCTCCATTTTGATTTTTATCACATTTCCCATAATTCTGATGATTTGGGTAGATCACATCTTCTATTCTCTTGATGTTGGTGTGATTTCCTGGAGCATTCTCTTCAAAAACATCGTCATCATTTCATCATTTGATCATTTTCTATATGTATTTCTTTGCAATTATCACGAACATTTCGCACATCCATCCAGTCTTGTCATGGCATTCATATTAGCATATTTAGAGCACGGTCTAGGCTTAGCAAACATTCATCCAGCATTTAGCAAGCGATTTAGACTAGAAAGACTAAATTTCTCAAGCATACGAGGGTGCTTAACACCTTCCTTGTGCGTAATAGGAATCCTTACCCGTCCTCTAATTAACAGACACCCAGTTTTCGCATTTGCATCTCATGCATTCGATCTTTTGTGGTTTTCCTCGTCTTTCCCTTAAAAGACTAGGTGGCGACTCCTTTTCTTTTTCTTTTATCCTATCTTGCACCTTTGCCATCTTGGCATGGCTGTGATCTCCTTCCTCTGGCGCGACTCCGCGCTAGTCCCCCGAGTTGGCATGGTCACATCTGCTATCAAACATGAAGACTCACAAGAATACAAATGATAATCATTCATCTAAGCAGGTTGAGTCCCCATTCTTTTATTGCTAATAGGCTCTACCGGTTCAATTCCATTTTAAGTGTGTTCATTTTGATCTATTATTTCATCATTTCCATTTATAGGCTCGTTTTGGTTTTCCCTCATATTTTCCATAGGTTCATTCACATTTTCCATATTTTGTTCTCCTTCAATCATAGGGTCATGTTCCGGGATATCATTGAAATAGTTATTTCCCACTACAAACAGTGGTTCTATTCCATTTTCATTTTCTTCCTTTTCTTTTAAATTTTCAAGAAAAGTTGTATCCCTATATTCAATGATTCCCTTTTCTTTATGGAAAAATCTATAACCAAAAGAATTTTCACAATAACTTATAAATGTACACTTCAAGGTTCTAAAATCTAACTTATCCCTTAATTGACCAGGAATAAGTACATGAGCTACAGAACCTCATTTCCTCAAATAATGTAAAGTGGGCTTTGATCCAGTCCACAACTCATAAGGTGTACTAGGTATAGATTTGGTGGGTATTCTATTTAACACATGATTTACCATAAGCAAAGCCTCTCCCCAAAAACTTTTGGAGAGTCCTGAATGTGATAGCATGCACCTAACAGAGAATTCATTAGAGTTCTATTTTTCCTTTCCGCCATATCATTTTGTTGTGGAGTATAAGGCATTGTTGTATGCCTCTTGATTCCATGCATTTCACAAAACAGTTCAAATTCCTTAGAATTATATTCTCCACCTCTATCTGACCTTAACACCTTGATATTTCTTCCTAGTTGTTTTTCAACTTCTGACTTGTATTTCTTAAAACAAGTCAAAACTTTACTTTTATGACTAATTAAATAAACATGAGTTTATCTAGAAAAATCATCTGTGAAGGTCACAAAATATTCCTTGTGATCATATGTTTTAACATTAAGTGGACTACATACATCAGAATGAATTAAGCCCAATAATTCATCTGATCTATGTCCTATTCCAAATGGTTTCTTAGTCATTTTTCCAACTAAGCAATGTTGACACTTATCTAATTCCATGTCATTAAAATGAGGTAATAAATTCATTTTTACCATTTGTTTCATTTTGTGCACATTAACATGAACCAATCTTAAATGCCATAATTCACATTCCGATATGAAGCACAAGAAATAACCAGAAGCCACATCAATATTATTTATTTCATTTCCAGATACAACAAACTTAAACAGATCATGCTCAGGTACAAATTTTCTCATAGCGAAGACCTTTTTGTCTTTCCCTATGGATACACGTTTGTTGTAGAACCTGACTTCCATGCCTTTCTTTATTGGCATGACAACTGAAATAAGATTTCGCCTCATGCCTGGCGCATAAAGGACGTCTTTCAGTACCATAATGCTGCCCTCCAAATCCAAGCGGTAGGTGCCAACTCCTTCCACATCTAAATAGGTATTGTTACCCATGTAGATGCGTTGTTCTCCAGGACTGAATTCTTTGAATGACTCCAATCCTTGTTTGGTTTTGGCAATGTGCCTTGTAGCACCAGAATTCACCCACCACTCATTTGTATTGGGAGTAACAACATTATTACATTAAGTGACACAAATAAAGACTCTTTTATTCTTCTGTTCCAAGGTCTTGCCTTTGTTTTAATCCTTATTCGGACAATTTGCTCTGTAGTGACCAAATTGGCCACACGCATGGCAAGATCCTTGTAGTCTTTTTCTTTGATTTGGCTTGAAGTTTTTGTTGTATCCACTCTTTCTCTTATTATTCTTATCAAATTTCGGCTTCAACTACACGACCTTCGCTTCTTCTTGATTGGTTTCATATTTCTTCCTGCTAGCCATAATTTCCTGCTCTGTAGCCAACCTAGCAAGCAGTTCAGAAAGTTGAATTGGGGTAGACCTAAGATATGTGGTTACCATGTCATAGCTATTTAGTAGTGTAACACCTGTAAAATTCATTTTGTAACTATTTACATTTTATGAATTTTATTCCTAGACGGGTGTTACTGTTCCGAGGCCCGTTGTGTGGTTTTGTGCTTTTGGGCTTGGGCCTCGTGGGCTGGCTTCTATTTGCGTGTCCCTGTGCGTGGTTTGGCACTGTGCATTGTGGCACTGTGCTTATGGGGCCCGGTGTGGGGTCCGTGTGGGGCCCAGTGTGGGGTCCCCGTGGGGCCACAGGTGTGGGTTAGTGGCGGAGGTTGGCTGTTGGCCTCGTTGGTGGTGGCTGGCGGTTGGCTACTGTGCGGTGTGCTAGAGACTGAGACGCACAGGTGGGCACGTTTTCAGCTTCTGTTGGCGTAGACTTTATAAGCTGCACCGCACTGCACCTCTCCTCACCACCCGTTGCTTTCTTCTCCTTCCCCTTCTTCCTTTCCACTTGTCCCCTCACCTCCTCTGTTTCCCCTGCATTCCCTTCACACGCGTGCCGACAGAGAGAGAGGAAGAGGTCGAGGGAGTGAAGCGGAGGGCTGTGGTTGCTCGTGGTGGTGCTCGGAGCTCGTGTGGAGTGCCTCGTGGCCGTGGTTGCATCGGAGTTCGCCGGAGTCGATCGAGGATCGCCGGAAGCATTTCTCAGGTATGCATCTCCACTCCTTGCAATAGAAAGCATGGAATCAGTAGAAAATGCTAGGATTACATGAAATCTAGGTAAATTTCCTTTCCTAGAATTTATTGTGATTTATTGAGGATTTATGGGCATTTATGCCAGTGGTAGCGTTTTGGGTCGTTTTGACCCTTTTGCCTGTGTGATTTTGTATCTTGATGCTTGGTGAATGGATTTTAGTTTTGTTTGTTGGGTTTTGGAGTAGACTCGAGGGTCTACACTATATGTTTTATGCAATATTTTTGGTGTTTGTTTAGGGGTTCCGATCGGAGGTCCCAGTTGGGGTGATTTCGGACGATAGGGTTTAGGCCGTTTTCTAGTTTCGCAGAATTCAGCATACCAATTCTGTTCGGCATATCGTTTTTCTATCAGATTATGTCCTCTGGTCGGAATTCGGTCTTTCGTTTTTAGACGGTGTACTGAATTTGGCTTTAGTGTTGACCGTTGACCCCAATTCGACATACAGATTTAGAATCGGCATACCGAACTAGGGGATTTCGGCATACCGATTTAGAATCGGCATACTGAACCAAGGGATTTCGGCATGCCGATTCTGGGCCCAAGTGAATTTTGCAATGTATTTTGATGGCTTCCTGGATGCTGTGTTTTGTCCCTGTGAGAGGGGATTGTGGGCTATCAGTGGTGGTCCCTTGGGACACCTGATGCTCCGTTTTGCCGAGGTTTTGGAAGAGTTTTTAAAGGATATGGAAATGGTTGGGAAAGTGGTTTTCAAAGAAATGGTTGGCCTGGTTTGGAAAATGATTTTCCTGATTTTCTGTCTGTGGGCCGAGGTAGCGTGGGACCGTGTCGTCGGTGTTAGAAATATATTTTTGTTTTGATGATTACACCTGGACTAATGAAGTTTTTGTATATTTTCATGGAAATAAAAGGCTGAAGAAATTAAATGTTGTAAATGTATGTACTCAGAAAAAGGATTGAAGAATGTAATTAAGTCATGTGAAGTTTATTTTGTAAAAAGTCAAAATATTTACAAAGATTCATGAAGTATCAAAATCGGCATACCGAAGGAAAATCGGCATACCGATCCAGGAGAAAACGGCATACCTCACGGCGTTTCGAATTCAAAGAAGTAGAAACCAGAAACGGCATACCGAATAGAAATGGTATACCGAAGTAGGAGAAAATGGCACTAGCATCGGAATTCCGGGAAAAACTGAGGAGATAAAGATGAAGACAGAAACGACATACCGAGATGAAACGGCATACCGTTTCATGAGAAATCGGTATATCGAAAGAATTTCGGCATACTGAATTGCCCGACAAGTGCAGATTGAAGATCATTTTGGCATTCTGGAGGTCAAAACGACATACCGAAAGACTAGCCGTTTGTGACCGTTTTTCTAGTTGTTAGACACATCCTTCAATGGTCTTATGGCTATAAATAGGACTCGATTAGCCTCGATAGAAGACACCAACGATATACTTGTAATTCTACATTCTTTCTGTCCTATATTGTCCTCACAAGCGATATTGTAAAGCTATTGTTGTAAACGAGCTCTGTGAGAGAGGAGTCTCAAAGTTGTAAAGCATCAAGCAAAGGCTCTAGCTTCTCGGGGATAGAGAAGTGGAGGGAGCAATGGAAGAGTTGGTGGGACAACCAACACAAGTAAGTTCTTTATTATTTTAAGAATAAGGGAAAAAACTCAAGTGGATCTTGAGGAGTGGACTAAGCTGGGGTTGCCGAACTACTATAAATCACACGAGTTTTCACTTTCTCTCATCTCCTCCTTGTGCAGTTATTTTTTGTGCCCATCAAGTGTATGTGATAAGTACTAGTTGGTTAATCAATTTGCTTATATTCTCTTTTGATATTTAAAATTGGATAAAGTAATATTAAAAAGTAAGATTCTCTATTCACCCCCCTCTAAAGAAGCCTTTCGATCCAACAGTCGAGACCAGGGAATGTGACGACATTCTGGGGTGGTCGGGTGCGATGTCCCCTGTTGAGGTCGTGGGGCCGAGATACCTGAGGCTGAGAAGCGTCGGGTCCTGGAGGTATGAGACTCCTTGACTGTCGTCTCGAGGCTAGGGTTGTGGTCCACGGGTTGAGGTGTCTTGTGGCATGACGGGGAGGTATGATACTCCTGCTGTTGCTGTGAGTACTGAGGCTCGGGTGTTGTCGGGTGTGGAGGT
>JAMKQA010032573.1:0-10258 GCA_024699735.1 Posidonia australis
GACATTTGCTGATATTGCTAGGGTTGTGGGGGTAGCTGGCAATGTTGTTGATACTGTGTTGGGGGTTCTTGATACTGGCCAGACTGGTTCTGATACTGCTCTGGGTGCCCTTGCTGGTTTTGGCAGCTTTTTCGTCCTTTCCGACCTTGCTACATTGAAACCTGGGCCATACTGCTAGTGATTCCTTCTATAGTGCGTCCGATAGTCTTCCTCTTGCTTTTCCCCTTTGATTCTAGGCAGATCATCCTTGTTACGAAGGACCTGTGCAGCATGTTGGTAGAGCTGAGGGTATGTGTGGAAGTCCCCCATTAGCAGGCCCGCCTTGCGCACTCCTATGGTGTTTCTGGCGATGATATCCACAGCTTGGCTCTCTGGTATATAGCATTCTGACCTGACTACCATATCCCTCCACCTACTTGCAAAGGTGATGAAATCTTCATTTGACTTCATATTCTCCATGGTGAGGTCTCCAATGGTCGGCTTGTGTGGTACACGGTGACTATACTGGTTGCGGAACTTTTCTTCCATAGTCTTGAAGTCCCAAAGATTGTAGGCAGTGAGGGTGTCAAACCACTTCAAAGTGTCACCTTCTAGTGTTTGAAGAAGTGATAGACCATAAGTCCCTGGTCGTATCTGTATGGGAGCGCATCCATAGTGAACATGGCAAGGTGGTTTCTTGGATCATCAATCCCATCATATTTCCTCATATTTGGCAGCTTGAATCCTGGAGGTAAGTTGAAGTGAGGGAACTTAGAAGTATTGAAGCCGATGGGTGCCTTTGATGTTACTCCTGCGTTGCCAATGCTTCAGAGATGAGGTGCTTGATGTCTAGGCTTGAAATGGCTAGTTGCCCATGGATTTGGTACCCTGGAGTTTGTTGGGGTTGGTATAACTAAGGGTATTGTATGGTAAAGGGAAAGGTGCACACTGAGCTAGAGAGTAGTAGGGTTGCACTGTGGATGATGCAGGTAGTTGGGTTGCCCCTAGGTAGTGCGAAATGTGGCTTGGTGTTGGCTGAGAGATCTACTGAGTGGAGGGATAGATGGGTGTGACAACATATGGTGTTAGTGGACTTTGGTTGGGGAAGTTGATGGTAGGACTGGGTGGTACGGTATGAATGCTCCCCAGAGCAGATAGTGTGGGTGTGGTCAGTAGACCTTGGCAGGGGTTTAGGAGGGAAGATCCATGTGAGAGCGGGCTTTGTGTATTTCCGACCATCCCAGTAGAGTGATGTTTCGACAGGAGTTGGAACGCTTGGTTACTTGTTCCCTCGGGCAGTTGATGGGAATTCACTGACATTGGTCTCATCATAGTCCCTGTAAGCATGTGACTAAAGGAGGGATTCCATGATTGGGAGTAGTTTGCCTCTTCTTCCCCTTCGCCTTCCTCCACAACACACTGTTCTGTATCTGGAGTAGAAATTGTAGGAGTAGAGCCCTCGACGGAGTAGTTGTAAGGTATAGATACGTGGGGGAACTTTCGATGACCTCGTTGCTGGGCGATCATTGGTGTATCTAACTGCTCGACGTTGGAGGTAGGGGATTGAAGAGGAACTCATGCTGGGTTTGGGGGCTATCAACCTGAGCCGTAGATGCTACGATAGTTGTCACCTCTGGGTTTGGCATGTTGAAAGGATTGACGTACGAACGCAACCACTCCTAATGGACCTTTGATAGCATCAACCTCCTTCTCTTGTGTTTTTTCTGCAAGTTTCACCTAGAATGAGAAAAGATTACAGACTCTTTGTTACTTTTAACCTATTAGAAATGTCCTAAGAACGAGGAAAATTACAACTCTCGATGCAAACAAAGTGCGAGAGAGTTTGCAGTAATCCAAACCTTTTTAGAATCTCCCTGTTACCTATTATTCAAACTGAAGGCCAAACCATCCTGCAATCAAGGCACACAGTGTGTTGTTTGCTTGACGTCGCCGTATGTAGTGGCATCAGATCTCATCGTCGATAGGATGGGTAATGGTGACAGGTGCTAGTTTGACAGGCGACTCAAATGCCTGTCTGTCCTAACAACCGAAATCTGTCCTAGATAGAAGGCATGTCAAACAAGTCTAATTAATCAAGGAGGTTTTAGACAGAACACGAGTTTTATTTGTTAAAGTGGTTAATTAATGGCTTAATTAAACCTACATCCTCTCAACTTATTAGGTTCCCATGGCAAAGGGGATAAAGGCCTTTTTTTCTTCTAGGAAACTAAGGTTACACTCAGTGGAATTTTTCTTCTGCAGTACTAACCTTAGATCTTTGGGAGATCTACAAAGGGGGCCTAGGCTGGGGGTTTGTCTCTCTATAGAGGGACCCACAATCCATGATTCTATCCTTAGGGTCGTTTCCTAACGCACCATGAAGCGGTAAATAAACAAAGAATAATAGAGTATTGGGTATTTATTAAGGTATATTACTACCTCATGGATAAGAGAGGAAGTAATAATATAACCCTAAGACACCTTAAGAATCTGACCTAACTATCACAATTAGGAACTGAGCATGGGAGAGTGACTTGCACTAGCCCGGTTCACCCAACCCAATCGTTCTAGTTAGAGAGAGTTCCTCAAGGAACTGTAACTCTAATGTCAAACAAATAGTTTCATCCCTAATGGAAGACATCAAACAAAGTCTAAAATTTGATAAAAAACTTCAAATAAATAGGTGAACATTTTTTTAACTACTATAGATCAGGAAAATCAGCACAGGTTATGAAAAAAAGAAGATCTATAGCAAAAACCTATTGTTTGGATCCGTTGCCCCCCTGACTGGCGCCCAGGGATGTCGCCTATTGGTGTCAGGCGAGTCTCAACACTGCTTGTACAGGCGGCTAGCGATCCAGACCACTAATTGTGAAGAAAACCCAATAAAAAGGTCTAGGACGTCACGAAATCCTATGTGCTTGACTCCAAAAACCTAAAACTGCACCTAGGACTATGAAAAGTAGATTGAAGATGAAGGAAAGACTTACGTAGCATGGAAGGTTGGCTCAAAAACCATTCCACTGTGATCGCCAGTTGTCTGTGGATGGATATTTGTAGGGGGAGCTGAAGATCGTTGTCGTGTCCACTCACTTCGACAGCCTTTGTGATCGCCACTTGTCTTTTGCTGAAATCGGCTGACAAGACACCTTCGAGAGATGTAGTGGTTGTGTGGGTTCTTAGTTCACTAGGTCGACAGTAGGGTATCACCCAGTGACTTCCTCGCACCTCGTAGTATTCTTTCCTTCAAAATAAATAAAAGAAGGACCTAGGTTAGTTTTAAGTGCAGTAAGTGAAATAAAGAAAAGAATAGCACATATCATAAATAAGCAAACCTAATACTAACCGGGAGTTGTCCCCATATGCATTTGCTATGGAGTTGTGAAAGTAATGCAAAACTATGAAAGAAAAAAAGGGGTAGGAAATGAAGACTCCTTGTCACCCTCGTGCACTTCTGAGTGGATGACGGAAGTGGGAGCCGGTGGATGGAGCTTTGGGATGGGTATTGTCTTGAGCATGGTTGATCTTTTGTGAAATTGAGCAGAGTGGAGGCTAGAGAGTCTTCCTTGCACAGCCTCTCAGAAGGATGGGGAGCACCTTTGGGTTTCTCAGGCTATGCAAAGCTCTTTCTTTCTTCTATAACTTTTGAATTCCCTCTTAATTCTCGAGCTCTAGTCTTAGTTCTTGAGTTTCGTCCCTCGTAAATGGGGACTTAAGGACTCTATTTATAAAGTTGAGGCGCCGAATCTCAAAATATGGCAAGAAATCTCTTTTAAAAATAAGTTGCCTGTAGAGATGACGACGAGAGATAAAGTCATCGGTGTGATAGGCGATCACATTTATAGGCTTACGCGGAGAATCAAGTCAGAATGCAATCAAATATTCCGTATCAGCTAGTCGCCACTTAAGGTGGCGACATGGGATTTACCATTTTGTGCTCCATACGAAGAATCATGCCAGACAAGTAAGATATATTCCACGTTAGCATGATGCTGGTGCACATAGTGCCTATATACCAAAGAAGGAAAATTCTAAAAAATTAAGATCATAAAATATCAATTACGAATCCATTAACCAACTTTAATCAAATCAATCCCAAAAATCATACTCGTAATAGCAAGATATTTAAAATCAATCTCCAAATCCAATGTTTACTCAAAATATTAAGTAAATTTGATTTGTAAATCAAATCAATTAAAAATTACGAGAATTCTTAAATTAAAATCATGGATTGATAAAAGGATATTTTGATTCGTAATTTCCTTCATTTTAGATTTTATCTTTATTTTTAAGCATTATTTCCAATTAAAATGTAATAATAATAGAAAATCTCATTTTAATTGTAAAATAAAGATATGATCTTAATTTATTGTCACCTCTTATTTCTATGATTTTCTTGAATTATGTAACATCCTTATATATTTATATGATATGTTATATATCTTAAGTAACTTGGAAAATGATAGAAATAATATTAATGATGGGAAAAATCATGATAAAATTTATGTGTCTCGTATATTAAGTTGAAGTCCATGATGACAAAGCATATTGGAGAATTCAAGCCAGATATTAGTTGCTGCTCATTTAGGTGCTTATATCTAGTCACTTGTTTTATGGGCGAAACATTATGTCACCACATAAATTGGCGACTAGTAACGTCACTCTCTGAACCGGCAATAACATGGCCTTTTTGCAACTTTAACCCTGTCTTTTGTTTTAAATCCAGAAAATAACTCAGAAAATCCTTAAATTATAAAAACATTCATTTAGAACTAAAACACTCAAAATTGCCACCATTTTGAGTAGGATGAGTGTGTTAGCTCTGCCACAGCTAGCAACTCACACCGCAAATGCCCAAGGGATTCAAACCTGCCACTAGTTCGAAAGTGTCAGCTCTACCATAACTGACGAGCTTGGATCTGACAAAATAAAGAATGCCTTTAAAAGTTTTAGGAATAATCTAGAAAATATGTTAAAACTCCTCAGAACTGAGATTTGGGTGCCTTAAAGGTTCCTATCCTTAGTAACTCTGGGAAATGCGAAAATGGGATATCTATAGTCTCAAAACTGAGTTAGTTCATCTTCTCACCTTTTGGCTATGCGACCATGTCCCGAAACCAATAAGTGTAGACTTTTTGGAATCTTGTGGTGGATCGTTTGAGAGTGGGCTTCCTATTATAGAAAATGCTCAATGGGACATTTGTAGATATCCCATTTTCACATTTTCTAGAGTTCAATTAGGATAGAAACCCTTGAGGCGCCCTAGATCACGTGGCTAAGGATCTCTAACCTTTTTTCTAGATTTTTCCATGGAATTTCTGAAGTTTTCCGGGTTTTATTGCATCTCTGTGGAATAAAATAAAAGACAGAGGGGTAAACTGTAAAAGACCAGAGCATTGCCTACAACCGGCAAAAAATCTAGTTGCCTCTTTAATAGGCGACCAGACTAGTCACCAACTCAACATGTGACTATGTCCTCAAGGCGCCACTACAACAGGCGACACATACCCTTGAACTTCTCTCTTTAGATAATTTGTCATCCTAGACTTTAATATAATATTTGGCATATTTATATATGTTATTATGATTTTTCCCATAATTATTATAATTTCTATGATTTTCTAACATTTAAATATCTATGAATATCCTATAAATCATTATAAATGCCAAATAATTTCAGAAAATTCTAGAAATTTGGATGACTTGATAATTAATATTACTTATCTTTATTTCTACCAAAAATGAGATTTTATGATAAGTTATCACATTTTAATGTTATAGTTTATATTTAATTCATGATAATGCTAAGAAATAAAGATAAAATCCAAAATATCCAAATGATTGCCAATCTATTTTAAATCAAATACATCATTGATTTTAAATGAGTTTTCTCGTAATTATTAAAGATTTGATTTTCAAATCCAATTTATTTAATATTTTAAGTAGATTTTGAATTTTGAAAATAATTTAAAATATCTTCAATTACGAGTATGTCTTTTTAGGATAGATTCAGTCAATATTTTATGATCTTAAACTTTTGAAAAATACCTTTTTGGTAGCTCGACGCCAGTGGCACCAACGACTAGATGATGTGACTGATATCTTGCCCTTGAGAATGCATGAAAAGTGAATTGCATAGATGCATGGAATTTTTGAGAAAATGATAAAAGTGTTTTTGAAAACAACATGATTTTTATATGGATTTCTAGATTATGCATTGGCTATTCTATTTGGTGTTTTCTTTGTGACTTCAGTAAGCTCTTTAGGGTCTTTATCGGATTTTGGTTTTGGGGGCATGTACTGGGTGACATTGATGTCACTCATGTGTGGATTTTACTGTGTTTTGTTCCAAGTACATAGTTGGACGTGCAGTCTAGGTCTGTTGCAAATTTTAGTGCCACTTAGCCACACAAAGGTTGTGTGTAGTTAGCTTTAATTATTAATCATTTCTTAATTTAGTTTAATTAATTGTTGGATAGCATTGGTATGGTTATGTAGCATACATGACGTTATAGAGTGGTATCAGAGTGTAGGTTTACTAAGTACACTAGATTAGGGTGTTCGGCTTGTGGCTTCATTAGGATTGCACAATAACAAGTGCACTTGACTTGTTTGATTTGTGGTGGCAGCGAGATACCTCTCAAAGGTCGAGGCAAAGGTAGGACTACCGCAGCAAGTTTTGGCTAGAAGCAAGGTAGCGGTTGGGGAGATATATGGTAGGAGTTGAGCCACATGATGTAGGATTTTGCCTAGACCTTCAGTAAGAGCAACACAAATGGCACAAAGGTGGACCAGTGGCTCAAGTAGTTTCACCAATTGAGAAATGGGTTAGGTTTGCTACCTTGCAGTTCAAGGGGGGACGTTGATCAGTGGTGGAGAGCCACGCGCGACATGAAATTTTCAAATTCTGACCTCTTGATGATCTCTTGGGAGGAATTCCGGGACGCCTTTTATGAGAAGTACTTTCTAGAGTACGAGAGAGATTGGCTAGACAAAGAATTCTAGAATTTGAAGCAAGGTAGCTTGTTAGTAGCCGAGTATGATGTGACTTTCACCCGCTTGGGGTAGTTCTCGTAGATATTTGACACAGAAAAGCGCAGAGCTAAGTGATTTGTGGAGTAACTGACTCTAACTCTTAGATCCAGGGTCTTTGGCTACCATTGCTCCACAATGATAGATGTAGTGGAACTGGTAGAGGAAGATCGCAAGCTATTCCTAGAAGATCACCCTAAAGGCAAGAGAAAGATGTTTTCTTCATGGTCTTCTACTTCTAGGATGCAGAGCACTGGGAGTTTTGGGAACTCTAGGAAGAAAAGAAAGGAGCATTCAGAGTTAGTTACTGGGGAGGGACAAAGCTCTTCCAGGGGAGGTGGTGTTGGATACACTTGGGTTGGTTTGAGTAGTAGCACAGGGCACAGAAGGCCCAACTTTGTCTATGGTCGGATGGGGCATGTAGTAGCACAATGTTATCATCAGCAGCGGAATCTAGAGAAGATGGTGTGCTACAACTATGGGAAAACTGGGCATATTCAGTAGAGTTGCCCAGATCCTCCGAAGCTAGCAGGAGATACACCTCACCAGCCAACCAAGGGTCGAGTGTTCTCAATAGCGACTCCTGATGCTGGTTCCTCAGGAGACATTATTGTGGATGGGGAAATGGGGGTGTTGATGAAGGTTATCATTGCTCTACGTACTTCGATGACCTTTGTGATCGCCACTTGCCGATTGGTTGATACTAGCTAACAAGATGCCTATGGGAGATGCGGTGGTTGTAGTTGTTTGGGTTCTCGGTTCATTGGGTCAGCAACAAGATGCTATCTAGCGGCGTCCTCGTTTTATGTAGTATGTCCTTCCCTTCAAAACAAACAAGAAAACAAGAGATCTAAGTTAGTCTAAGTGCAGTAAGAGTAACAATAATAAACAATAACTGACATGAATAACTGAAATGAAATATTGAGCGGGAGTTGTCCCCGCATGCATATGCCATGAACAATTATGTATGTAATGTTTATATGAAATAAATGAAAGAAAAAGAGGAAGATACTCCCTTCACCCATGTACGCTGTAGAGTGGATGAGGAAGTGGAGGCCGATTTACGGAGCTTCGAAGGTGCACCTTGGCTTTGAATGAGGTTGGATCTCTAGTGGATCTAAGCTTCTCAGGGCTTGAACATGGAGGAGGGGCTATGGCTCTCTCTCTCTCTCTCTCACATAGATTTCTCTCCTAGGGTTTGCAAAGTGGCTCCTTAGAAATTTTGAAGTGCCTCCTCCTTTGGTTGAAGACCTAAGGGGTCTATTTATAGAGTTTGAGGGTTGGAGATCTCGTCAAAGACGAGATATAAATCAAGGGCCCAAATTAATCTCACAAAATGTGGCAAAAAAATCCTTTTTAGATCTAGTTGCCTATGGGACAGGCGACAGAATCATTTAGTCGTTGCTCAGAGAGGCAACAAGGTGATCGACCTCATATTTTGCGTACGTGATGAATCGACAGCTAGCTGGCACCAAACTTGTCATGTAAGCTAGTCGCTTGTGCATGTGGCGTCGAGCAACTAAAAAGGAATTTTTGCAAAAAATTAAGATTAGAAAATATCCATTACGAATCTATTATCAAATATTGACCAAATCAAATCTGAAAAAACATACTCGTAATTGAAGATATTTTAAATTAATTTCAAAATTCAAAATCCACTTAAAATGTTAAGTAAATTTGATTTGAAAATCAAATCTTTAATAATTACGAGAAAACTCAATTAAAATCAATGATGTATTTGATTTAAAATAAATTTGCAATCAATTGGATATTTTGGATTTTATCTTTATTTTTTTAGCATTATCATGAATTAAATATAAGCTATAACATTAAAATGTGATAACTTATCATAAAATCTCAATTTTGGTAAAAATAAAGATAAGTGATATTAATTATCAAGTCATCCAAATTTCAATAATTTTCTGGAATTATTTGGCATTTATAATGATTTATATGATAAGCACATATTATTTAAATGTTGGAAAATTATAGAAATTATAATAATTATGAGGAAAATCATGATAACATTTATAAATATCCCAAATATTATATTAAAGCCCAGAATGACAAAAAATGTAGAGAGAGAAGTCTAGGCTTTTCGTTACCTGTCCATGTGGCGACGAGACTCGTTGCCTCTCAACTTGGTAACTAGACTTATTGCCTCTTATGGTGGCAACTTCTTGGTTTTTTACAGTTTATCCCCCTGACTTTTATCTTATTCCATAGAGAAGCAATAAAACCTTGAAAACTTTAGAAATTCTATGGGAAAATCTGGAAAAAGTTTAGAGCTCCTTAACCATGTGATCTGGGGCGCCTCAAGGGTTCCTATCCTAGGTGAACTCTACAAAATACGAAAATGGGATATCTACAGATGCCCCTCCTTGGAGTTGATCTTGGAACAAGATTGGTTCCAAGGTAAGAATGATATCCTTATTGAGCTTTTTTGAAATAAGGAGCTCACTCTCAAATGATCAGCCATGGACTCCGAAAAGATCTACACCTATTGGTTTTGAGACATAGTCGCACAACCAAAAGGTGAGAAGGTGAATAGACTTGATTTCAGGACATGGTCGCATAGTCGAGTGGTTTGATTAAACTAAGGATTGCCATCATATTGAAGGCTCAAGCATGGTGGGGTCAAGCTGGGGCTATGTGTCGTAGTCGATGTCGAGACTATGTCAACAATGTAGAGTGACACTTCAATGGGGCAGAAACTAAGGTGACCGTGGAGAAATTAACTGATCATTGGTTGAAAAGAAAAAGCTAATTAAATGTTTGTGGCTTCTTGTTTAAGAGCTCGCTCGGTTTGGAATTTTGAATTGGATAGGTTGGGACTTGAATGGGCTTTAAGAGGATCACACGTTCTAAGGGTTTCTAACACACTTGAAGAACATTGCTCTGTTAGCGTTGCACTTCCAATGCATGGATGCATGATTCAAGCAAACAATAATGCAAATGCAAGGTCAACATTCAATATGCAATGAATGGTCCATATGGCAGGTTAGGCCGGCGGGGTATGGGTGGTCCCTAACCATATAGACATATGCAAAATGTGTGAATGCAATTTGTTATGGTCAAGTGTTTTCCATCTTCGAATATGACTAGTACTCTCAGGAAAGGATCGTCGTCCCACAACTCGATTTAGTAAGTAATGGTGTTCTATGAATAAACAACTAGGTGAGGGAGTGAACCCTTGCTTTGCCAAACTAGAGTTTGCCTCTTAGTCAGAGTAGTGTGTCTTCGTACA
>JAMKQA010032577.1:0-10104 GCA_024699735.1 Posidonia australis
TCCATTAGAATGAACCATGGATACGAAAATCAAATGTGAATGAACACCAGGATTCATTCCATGGGAACGAACAGTGCATAGGAAAATCACACCAAGATTCGTTCCATCGGAACGAACCGTGGATATGAAAATCAATGTAAATGAACACCAGGATTCCATCCATTGGAACGAACCGTGGATAGGAAAATTTATGTAAATGAACACAAGGATTCGTTCCATCGGAACGAATCGTGGATGGGAAAATCACACAAGGATTCGTTCCATCGGAACGAACCATGGATTGGAAAATCAATGTAAATGAACTCCACGATTCGTTCCATTGGAACGAACTGTGGATGGGAAAATCACACCAGGATTCGTTCCATCAAAACGAAACATGGATAGGAAAATCACACCAATATTAGTTCCATCGGAACGAACCGTGGATAGGAAAATCAAATGTGAATGAACACCAGGATTCGTTCCATGGGAACGAACCGTGCATAGGAAAATCACACCAAGATTGGTTCCATCGGAACGAACCATGGATATGAAAATCAATGTAAATGAACACCAGGATTCCATCCAGTGGAACGAACTGTGGTCGGGAAGATCACAACAGGATTCGTTCCATCGAAACGAACCATGGACAGGAAAATCAAATGTGAATGAACACCTGGATTCGTTCCATCGGAACGAACCGTGGATAGGAAAGTCAATGTAATTGAACACCAGTATTCGTTCCATCGGAACGAACCATGGATGGGAATATTACACCAGGATTCGTTCCATCGGAACGAACCGTGCATAGGAGAAAATTTCAAATGTAAAGGAGACCCTGGATCCATCCCATTAGAACGAACTACGGATGAGAAAATCAAATGTGATTGTACACCATGATTTGTTCCATATGAAAAAACAGTGGATGGGAAAATCACACCAGGATTCGTTCCATCGGAATGAACCATGGATAGAAAAATCATTGTAAATGAACACAAGGATTCGTTCCATCGGAATGAACCGTGGATGGGAAAATCACACCAGGATTCGTTCCATCATAATGAACCGTGGATAGGAAAATCAATGTAATTGAACACCAAGATTCGTCCCATCGGAACGAACCGTGGATGGTAAAATCACACCTGGATTCGTTCCATCGAAACAAACCGTGGAATGGAAAATCTCAAATGTAAAGCAACACTAGGATCCATCCCATTGGATCGAACCGTGAATGAGAAAATCAATGTAAATGAACATCAGGATTCGTTCCATCGAAATGAATCGTGGATACGAAAATCACACCAGGATTCATTCCATCGAATTGAACCGTGGATTGGAAGATACAAAGTGAATGAACACCAGGATTCATTCCATCGGAATGAACTGTGGATAGGAAAATCAATGTAAATGAACACCCAGATTTGTTCCATCGGAACGAACCGTGGATAGGAAAATCACACCAGGATTCGTTCCATCGGAAAGAACCGTGGATAGGAAAATCAATGTAATTGAACACCAAGATTCGTCCTATCGGAACGAACCGTGGATGGGAAAATCACACCCGAACAGTGGAATGGAAAATCTCAAAGTAAAGGAACACTAGGATCCGTCCCATTGGAACGAACCATGGATGAGAAAATCAATGTAAATGAGCACCAGGATTCGTTCCAACGGAAGGAAGCGTGGATACGAAAATCACACTAGGATTCATTCTATCGGAACATATCGAGGATTGGAAGATTCAAAGTGAATGAACACCAGGATTCGTTCCATCGGAATGAACTGTGGATAGGAAAATCTATGTAAATGAACACCAAGATTCGTTCCATCGGAACGAACCGTGGATGGGAAAATCACACCAGGATTTGTTCCATCGGAACGAACCGTGTATTGCAAAATCAATGTAAATGAACACCACGATTCGTTCCATTGGAACGAACCGAGGATGGGAAAATCACACCAGGATTCGTTCCATCAAAATGAACCACGGATAGGAAAATCACACAAAGATTCGTTCCACCAGAACGAATCGTGGATAGGAAAATCAAATGTGAATGAACACCAGGATTCGTTCCATGGGAACGAACAGTGCATAGGAAAATCACACCAAGATTCGTTCCATCGGAACGAACCGTGGATATGATAATCAAAGTAAATGAACACCAGGATTCCATCCATTGGAACGAACCGTGGATGGGAAGATCGCAACAGGATTCGTTCCATCGAAACGAACCGTGGATAGGAAAATCAAATGTGAATGAACACCTGGATTCGTTCCATCGGAACGAACCGTGGATAGGAAAATCAATGTAAATGAACACTAGGATTCGTTCCATTGGAACGAACCGTGGATGGGAATATTACACCAGGATTCGTTCCATCGGAACGAACCGTGCATAGGAGAAAATTTCAAATGTAAAGGAGACCCAGGATCCGTCCATTAGAACGAACTATGGATAAGAAAATCAAATGTGATTGAAAACCTTGATTTGTTCCAAATGAACAAACCGTGGATGGGAAAATCACACAAGGATTCATTCCATCGGAATGAACCATGGATAGGAAAATCATTGTAAATGAACACAAGGATTCGTTCCATCGGAATGAACCGTGGATGGGAAAATTACACCAGGATTCGTTCCATCGGAACGAACCGTGGATAGGAAAATCAATGTAATTGAACAACAAGATTCGTCCCATTGGAACGAACCGTGGATGGTAAAATCACACCAGGATTCGTTCCATCGAAACAAACCGTGGAATGGAAAATCTCAAAAGTAAAGGAACACTAGGATCCATCCCATTGGATCGAACCGTGATTGAGAAAATCAATGTAAATGAGCACCAGGATTCGTTCCATCGGAATGAATCGTGGATACAAAAATCACACCAGGATTCATTCCATCGGAACGAACCGTGGATTCGAAGATTCAAAGTGAATGAACACAGGATTCGTTCCATCCGAATGAACTGTGGATAGGAAAATCAATGAAAATGAACACCCGGATTTGTTCTATTGGAACGAACCGTGGATGGGAAAATCACACCAGGATTCATTCCATCGGAAAGAACTGTGGATTGGAAAATCAATGTAATTGAACACCAAGATTCGTCCCATCGGAACAAACCATGGATGGGAAAATCACACCCGCACAGTGGAATGGAAAATCTCAAAAGTAAAGGAACACTACGATCCGTCCCATTGGAATGAACCGTGGATGAGAAAATTAATGTAAATGAGCACCAGGATTCGTTCCAACGGAAGGAATCGTGGATACGAAAATCACACTAGGATTCATTCTATCGGAACGAACCGTGGATTGGAAGATTCAAAGTGAATGAACACCAGGATTCGTTACATCGGAATGAACCGTGGATAGGAAAATCTATGTAAATGAACACCAGGATTCGTTCCATCGGAACGAACCATGGATGGGAAAATCACACCAGGATTCATTCCATTGGAACGAACCGTGGATAGGATAATCAATGTAAATGAACACCACGATTCGTTCCATTGGAACGAACCGTGGATGGGAAAATCACACCAGGATTCGTTCCATCAAAACGAACCACGGATAGGAAAATCACACCAAGATTCGTTCCATCAGAACGAATCGTGGATACGAAAATCAAATGTGAATGAACACTAGGTTTCGTTCCATGGGAACGAACAGTGCATAGGAAAATAACACCAAGATTCGTTCCATCGGATTGAACTGTGGATATGAAAATCAATGTAAATGAACACCAGGATTCCTTCCATTGGAACGAACCGTGGATGGGAAAATCACAACAGGATTCGTTCCATCGAAACAAACCGTGGATTGGAAATCAATGTAAATGAACACTTGGATTCGTTCCATCGGAACATACCATGGATGGGATTATTACACCAGGATTCGTTCCATCGGAATGAACCGTCGATGGAAAAACACACCAGGATTTGTTCCTTCGGAACGAACCGGGGATGGGAAAATCACTCTAGGATTTGTTCCATCGGAACGAACCGTGCATAGGAGAAAATTTCAAATGTAAAGGTGACACAGGATTCGTCCCTTTAGAACGAACAATGGATGAGAAAATCAAATGTGAATGAACACCTTGATTCGTTCCATAAGAAAAAACCATGGATGGGAAAATCACACCAGGATTCGTTCCATCGGAATGAACCATGGATAGGAAAATCATTGTAAATGAACACAAGGATTCGTTCCATCGAAATGAACCGTGGATGGGAAAATCACACCAGGATTTGTTCCATCGGAACGAACCATGGATAGGGAAATCAATGTAATTGAACACCAAGATTCGTCCCATCGGAACGAACCGTGGATGAGAAACTCACACCTGGATTCGTTCCATCGAAACAAACCGTGGAATGGAAAATCTCAAAAGTAAAGGAACACTAGGATCCATCCCAATGGATCGAACCGTGAATGAGAAAATCAATGTAAATGAGCACTAGGATTCATTCAATCGGAATGAATCATGGATACGAAAATCACACCAGGATTCATTCCATCTGAACGAACCGTGGATTGGAAGATTCAAAGTGAATGAACACCAGGATTCGTTACAGCGGAATGAACTGTGGATAGGAAAATCAATGTAAATGAACACCACGATTCCATCCATTGGAATGAACCGTGGATGGGAAGATCACAATTGGATTCGTTCCATCGAAACGAACCGTGGATAGGAAAATCAAATGTGATTGAAAACCTGGATTCGTTCCATCGGAACGAACCGGGGATAGGAAAATCAATGTAAATGAACACTAGGATTTGTTCCATCGGAACGAACCATGGATGCGAATATTACACCAGGATTTGTTCCATCGGAACAAACAGTGCATAGGAGAAAATTTCAAATGTAAAGGAGACCCTGGATCCGTCCCATTAGAACGAACTACGGATGAGAAAATCAAATGTGATTGAACACCTTGATTTGTTCCATATGAACAAACCGTGGATGGAAAAATCACACCAGGATTCGTTCCATCGGAATGAACCGTGGATGGGAAAATCACACCAGGATTCGTTCCATCGGAACGAACCGTGGATAGGGAAATCAATGTAATTGAACACCAAGATTCGTCCCATCGGAACGAACCGTGGATGGGAAAATCACACCTGGATTCGTTCCATCGAAACAAACCGTGGAATGGAAAATCTCAAAAGTAAAGGAACACTAGGATCCGTCCCATTGGATCGAACCGTGAATGAGAAAATCAATGTAAATGAGCACCAGGATTCGTTCCATCGGAATGAATCGTGGATACGAAAATCACACCAGGATTCATTCCATCGGAACGAACCGTGGATTGGAAGATTCAATGTGAATGAACACCAGGATTCGTCCCATCGGAACGAACCGTGGATGGGAAAATCACAACAGGATTCGTTCCATTGGAACGAACCGTGGATAGGAAAATCAATGTAAGTGAACACCACGATTCGTTCCATTGGAACGAACTGTGGATGGGAAAATCACACCAGGATTCGTTCCATCAAAACAAATCACGGATTGGAAAATCACACCAAGATTCGTTCCATCAAAACGAATCGTGGATAGGAAAATCAAAAGTGAATGAACACTAGGATTCGTTCCATGGGAAAGAACAGTGCGTAGGAAAACCACACCAAGATTCGTTCCATCGGAACGACCCGTGGATATGAAAATCAATGTAAATGAACACTAGGATTCCTTCCATTGGAACGAACCGTGGATGGGAAAATCACAACAGGATTCGTTCCATCGAAACGAACCGGGGATAGGAAAATCAATGTAAATGAACACTAGGATTCGTTCCATCGGAACGAACCATGGATGGGAATATTACACCAGGATTCGTTCCATCGGAACGAACCGTGGATGGGAAAACACACCAGGATTTGTTCCATCGGAACGAACTGTGCATCGGAGAAAATTTCAAATGTAAAGGAGACCCAGGATCCGTCCCATTAGAACGAGCAATGGATGAGAAAATCAAATATGAATGAACACCTTGATTCGTTCCATAACAAAAAACCATGGATGGGAAAATCACACCAGGATTCGTTCCATCGGAATGAACCATGGATAGGAAAATCATTGTAAATGAACAGAAGGATTCGTTCCATCGGAATGAATCGTGGATGGGAAAATCACACCAGGATTCGTTCCATCGGAACGAACCGTTGATAGGAAAATCAATGTAATTGAACACCAAGATTCTTCCCATCGGAACGAACCGTGGATGAGAAAATCACACCAGGATTCGTTCCTTCGAAAGAAACTGGGGAATGGAAAATCTCAAAAGTAAAGGAACACTAGGATCCGTCCCATTGGAACGAACCGTGGATGAGAAAATCAATGTAAATGAGCACCAGGATTCGTTCCAATGAAAGGAATCATGGATACGAAAATCACTCTAGGATTCATTCTATCGGAACGAACCGGGGATTGGAAGATTCAAAGTGAATGAACGCCAGGATTTGTTCGATCGGAACGAACCGTGGATGGGAAAATCACACAAGGATTCGTTCCATCGGAACGAACTGTGGATAGGAAAATCAATGTAACTGAACACCACGATTCGTTCCATTGGAACGAACTGTGGATGGGAAAATCACTCTAGGATTCGTTCCATCAAAACGAACCATGGATAGGAAAATCACACCAAGATTTGTTCCATCTTAATGAATCGTGGATAGGAAAATCAAATGTGAATGAACACAAGGATTCGTTCCATGGGAACGAACAGTGCATAGGAAAATCACACCAAGATTCGATCCATCGGAACGAACCGTGGATATGAAAATCAATGTAAATGAACACCAGGATTCCTTCCATTGGAACGAACCGTGGATGGGAAAATCACAACAGGATTCGTTCCATCGAAACGAACCGTGGATAGGAAAATCAAATGTGAATGAACACCTGGATTCGTTCCATCGGAATGAACCGTGGATAGGAAAATCAATGTAAATGAACACTTGGATTCGTTCCATCAGAACGAACCATGGATGGGAGTTTTACACCAGGATTCGTTCCATCGGAACGAACCGTGGATGGAAAACACACCAGGATTTGTTCCATCGAAACGAACCGTGGATGGGAAAATCACACTAGGATATGTTCCATCGGAACGAACCGTGCATAGGTGAAAATTTCAAATGTAAAGGAGACCCAGGATCCGTCCCATTAGAACGAACTATGGATGAGAAAATCAAATGTGAATGAACACCTTGATTCTTTCCATAAGGACAAACAGTGGATGGGAAAATCATACAAGGATTCGTTCCATCGGAACAACCCATGGATGGGAAAATCACACCAAGATTCGTTCCATCGGAACGAACCGTGGATAGGAAAATCAATGTAAATGAACACCAAGATTTGTCCCAACGGAACGAACCGTGGATGGGAAAATCACAGTAGGATTCGTTCCATCAGAACAAACCGTGGATTGGAAGATCTCAAAAGTAAAGAAACAATAGGATCCATCCCGTTGGAACAAATCGTGGATGAGAAAATCAATGTAAATGAACACCAGGATTCGTTCCATCGGAATGAACCGTGGATAGGAAAATCACTCCAGGATTCATTCCATCGGAATGAACGATGGATGGGAAGATTCAAAAGTGAATGAACACCAGGATTCGTTCCGTCGGAAGGAACCGTGGATGGGAAAATCACACCAGGATTCGTTCCATCGGAACAAACCGTGGATGGGAAAATCAAAGTAAATGAACAACTGCATTCATTCCAACAAAACAAACCGTGGATGGGAAAAACACACCAGGATTCGTTCCATCGGAACAAACCGTGGATAGAAAAATTACACCAGGATTTGTTTGATCGAAACGAACCGTGGATGGGAAAGTCACACCAGGATTTGTTCCATCGGAACGAACCGTGGATAGGAAAATCAAATGTGAAAATCACACCAGGATTCATTCCATCGGAATGAACCATGGATAGGAAAATCATTGTAAATGAACACAAGGATTTGTTCCATCAGAATGAACCGTGGATGGGAAAATGACACCAGGATTCGTTCCATCGGAACGAACCGTGGATAGGAAAATCAATGTAATTGAACACCAAGATTCGTCCCATCGGAACGAACCGTGGATGGGAAAATCACACCAGGATTCGTTCCATCGAAACAAATCGTGGATTGGAAAATATCAAAAGTAAAGGAACACTAGGTTCCGTCCCATTGGAACGAACCGTGAATGAGAAAATCAATGTAAATGAGCACCAGGATTCGTTCCATCGGAATGAATAGTGGATACGAAAATCACACCAGGATTCATTCCACCGGAACGAACCGTGGATTGGAAGATTCAAAGTGAATGAACACCAGGATTCGTTCCATCGGAATGAACTGTCGATAGGAAAATCAATGTATATGAACACACGGATTCGTTCCATCGGAACGAACCATGGATGGGAAAATCAAACCAGGATTCGTTCCATCGGAACGAACTGTGGAGAGGAAAATCAATGTAAATGAACACCACGATTCGTTCCATTGGAACGAACCGTGGATTGGAAAATCACACCAGGATTCGTTCCATCAAAATGAACCATGGATAGGGAAATCGCACCAAGATTAGTTCCATCTGAACGAACCGTGGATAGGAAAATCACTTGTGAATGAACACTTGGATTCGTTCCATGGGAACGAACAGTGCATAGGAAAATCACACCAAGATTCGTTCCATCGGAACGAACCGTGGATATGAAAATCAATGTAAATGAACACCTAGATTCCTTCCATTGGAATGAACCGTGGATGGGAAAATCACAACCGGATTCGTTCCATCGAAACGAACCGTGGATAGGTAAATCAAATGTGAATGAACACCTGGATTCGTTCCTTCGGAACGAACCGTGGATAGGAAAATCATTGTAAATGAACACTAGGATTTGATCCATCAGAACGAACCATGGATGGGAAAATCACACCAGGATTCGTTCCATCGGAACGAACCGTGGATAGGAAAATCAATGTGAAAGAACACCAAGATTTGTCCCAACGGAACGAACCGTGGATGGGAAAATCACACTAGGATTCGTTCCATCGGAACGAACAGTGGATTGGAAAATCTCAACAGTAAAGAAACAATAGGATCCATCCCATTGGAACGAACCGTGGATGGGAAAATCAATGTAAATAAACACCAGGATTCGTTCCATTGGAACGAACCATGGATGGGAAAATCACACTAGGATTCGTTCCGTCGGAACGAACCGTGGATAGGAAAATCACACCAGGATTTGTTCCATCGGAACAAACCGTGGATTGGAAAATCATTGTAAATGAACACCAGGATTCGTCTAATCGGAACGAACCAAGGATGGGAAAATCACACCAGGATTCGTTCCATCGGAACGAATCGTGGTTTGGAAAATCTCAAAAGTAAAGGAATACTAGAATTCATCCCATTGGAACGAACGTGAATGAGAAAATCAATGTAAATGAACACTAGGATTCGTTCCATCGGAACAAACCTTGGATAGGAAAATCACACCAGGATTCATTCCATCGGAACGAACCGTGGATGGGAAGATTCAAAAGTGAATGAACACCAGGATTCACTCTATCAGAACGAACCGTGGATGGGAAAATCTTACCAGGATTCATTCCTTCGGAACGAACCATGGATGCGAAAATCAAAGTAAATGAACACCAGGATTCGTTCCAACGGAACGAACCATGGATGGGATAATCACACCAGGATTCGTTCCATCGGAACGATCCGTGAATAGGAAAATCACACCAGGATTCATTCCATCGGAATGAGCCATGGATAGGAAAATTAAAATGAACACCAAGATTCATTTGATCGGAACGAACCGTGGTTGGGAAAATCACACCAGGATTCGTTCTATTGGAACGAACCGTGGATAGGAAAATCAATGTAATTGAACACCAGGATTCGTTCCATCTGAACGAATCGTGGATAGGAAAATCACACCAGGATTTGTTCCATCGGTACGAACCGTGGATAGGTTAATCACACCAAGATTCGTTCCATCGAAACGAACCGTGGATAGGAAAATTAAATGTGAATGAACACCAGGATTTGTTCCATTGAAACAAACCGTGGATAGGAAAATTGAAATGTA
>JAMKQA010032579.1:0-11644 GCA_024699735.1 Posidonia australis
AAGATAAACTTGAGGGACAGGGTTACCCGACACGCCTCTCTCTTTAGGGCAGACTTCTATCTGCGACTTCTGTCTTCTTATTCTTTTATGCCCTTTCACAGATTTTTTTATTTTTATTTTCATTTCTCAATCTCTCATCCTCACCCTTAACATTTTATCTCCCTCTAGGAGGTGTAGGGTCCCTGAAGAGCTTGGATACTTCGCCCAATTCACAATGAAAGGTGGCTCCTTCACTCTCTAGGTTCCTGAATAGTATCTACCTGAGGAGGTGCTACACATTCCCAACATTGGCTAGCTTATTCCGCTTATCATCATTGGGCTAAGATCCATACATGCGTTAATGCAAGAGAACTATGCCCTGCATATGCATATTCTGCATGAGGATTAGTGTGTTGTGATGCAGAGCTACATGAATGTTGAAAGAGCATGGATGCATGCATGGGGGAAAGTGTTGGTATCGCAGAGTGAGGACATGCTGTTTATGCTCGCTGATAATACTTTTCAAGAAGCATGAATTAGTTGGCTCTGACTGTTCGATGCAATCCATGTCCTCAAGGATGACAACCTCTGATGGTGTTTCAGAATGGTCACTGTATCTCAAGTTTCCCTGTATGCACCCCTGATGATTTCTGGCTTTGACATTTCTGAGCTTGCCTGACCATTCTACCTCTGATGAACAAAAGCTCTTACATGCTGTCTCTATACAACATGTGCAACAGGTGGGCAGCTCTCCTATGTTTGACTATGTGAGTGCTGCTGCCTGGGTTCCCTCCTGAGCCTAACTCAGGATCTTTTCTTTTTGGACCCCACTGCTCAAATGGGGCCAAGCTGGGTAATGCCACCTAGACCCGCCTCCCGGATGATAGGAGATAAACTCCTCTGGTGTAGCATCTGATGATTTATTTTCCTCAAGGGTCATGATTGTAGACTGACCCGGTGTCTCTCTGTGTCCTCTGTCATTGCTACTTTCCCTTTCTTGTGCCTACGCATTTTCAGCCAACACTGATAACTGCTCCTGAAATAAGACCTCTAAGTCACTGAGCATGTTATCCACTTGGGCCACCACGGCATCTCCCTCCTCTTCGTCGGATAAGGAATCCACAAAGTAAGCGCTGGTGGACTTCAACGGTACCCCATATGCTAATTCTGGCTGTATTGGCTATAGTCCTCTCACCACTGTCTACTACTCTGATGCAGTTACTGCTGACTCTGCCCTTGCTGCATCCCAAACTGCAAACGGATTGGTAGACAGACCTTCTACTGACTCTGGATGCGGCAATGTTAGCATGGCTATCCCTGGGGACACGGATGACGTTGAGCCCATTTTGAAGTCCACAATTTCCTCCTCCGAGTAGTAGTCCTTTACGCATACCCATTCTGGCTCACTGATCAACTTATTTGGCTCAGGCTCTGCAAGCATCAAATTCCAATTGGGATCCAGCAATCCCGCACAGACAAAATTGTTTAAATCTTGAGGAATGATGAGCTTTTGAAACTTACGAAGCCTTGCGCATCTGTCTTGCGGCTTGCACTCGTATCCCAATCCATCAAACTCGCGTCTTCTTTCTGCGGTGATTGGTTCCGTGATTCCCTAGCCATTCCGCCTGAGAGGTGCTCCTTTCTCATACCCCCATCTTTGGCATAGATTCTCGACCATCAAAAAGGGATTGCCAAAAGTGGCCAAATGACTGGCACGCTCGAGAATAGGAATCAAATTGACCCGTTCAAAATGGTCAACACGGTAGAGTACATCAGAGGGCCTAGAATCAAGGCGGACAGTATGGGAAGAGACTGAAGAAACCGACTCAACCTTCTCCATTTCGAGGTTTTCCACCATTACAACGACGATGTCATTGTTCCAGCGGAATTTGATCATGCGATGGAGGGTTGAGGGGATGACCTAATGCTTGTGGAGCCAAGGGCGCCCAAGTAGAAGATTAAAGGATGGTTCGAGGTCAATGACGTAAAACTCAACCTCGAAACGGGCAGGGCCAACGACTTAAAGCATCATGGTGCGTGTTATCAAAGGTTGTCATTCCCTTTACAGCTGGAGTAATGTCCTTCGATTTGAAGCCCACCTGACTTGTAGTCTACAAGGGGCAGACGTTCAAACCGGCGCCATTATCAACCAGTGTAAGTGGAATGCGGAAACTCTGGTACTGCACCGCAATGAATAGGGGCTGATTATGATTTGTCCCCGACGGAGGTAGCTCAGAGCTAGAGAAGGAAATAACCTCAGGTGCGACTATCATTCCCACCATGTTTTCCAAGGCTGAGGGTTGTATTGTTGAGGAAACATGGGTAGCCTGGAAGACTCGGAGAAATGCTTCTCTATGTTCAGCCAAGGTGTGAATAAGGTCCCAGATGGAAATTTCTGCCTTAATTTTCGTCAGCTGGGCGGTAATGTCGGCTACTAGTGGATCGATTTTGGTGGTAGGATTAGCTCTGGTGGTGGTCGCTTCAGGGATTGGACCAGGAATGCTGGCTCTAACTTGGGTAGATGAGGCCACAGGTTGACTAGTCTTGTTTGCTGGGGCTGGGGCCTTGTACACCCTTCCCGACCACATTACCTCTGCGCACATATCGGCGGTGTAACTGTAGGGCATGCGGTGGGTGTCCTGTGTCAGGTTGATAACCACAGGAGCATGGGCTCTTAACTCTCTATAGGGATTGGTGCTGGCAAAGAGGGCTCTAGCACTTGGTGGGTCGGGTTTTGCCTGGGTCTGGCTAACAAACAAACTGTTGGTGGGGCGGATTGCACGGTGGGTCTGGTAGCCACACGCCTCGGTCGAGCAGTCAACTGAATCATGTTTACAGAAGAATTGGCAGTAACAAGAAAAGGCTAACTCAGTTGATAAGAAATGGTCTCAAAAACATCATGGATGAGGCGAGAAGGATCAAAAGGTTCAACCTCATCCGAAGACACGAAATGGACTCCTGAAGTCCCTGGTGCGCGCTCAGGCAGGGGTTGGTTGACTATGTTTCCTGATGTGGATGCAGATGCATGCGGTGTTCGTGCAGCGGGCCTAGTCTCTGCCTCCTGTGTGTTGAGGGTGATGACCTTACGGTCAATCAAGTCCTAAATAGCATTCTTGAGTGTGTAGCAGTTGTCCGTAGAATGCCCGGCGGTTCTATGGAAATTGCAGAATAAATCCGCCTTAAACCACGGAGGAAGTGGATTCGGTGGCGGGCGGATTTCAGGAAGCCTCAGCAGTGACGCTACTTTAGGCAAAATGACACTCAAAGGCTCAACCAGAGAAGTGTAGTCCCTCTCAGAGCGTGGAGGTCGCCTGGATCCTGAGTAGCGCCCTTGCCTTGCCGGTGCTGGCTAGTAGACTAGTTCAGCGGTGGTTGTGATCTGTGAAGTGCGTGGTGCCCTAGGTGTAGGTGCATAAATGACCTGATTACGAGCTGGCGGGTTCACCACATTCGCTGGCATAGCAGGAGCTCCTACATATGCCACAGCATTCCGAGCAGACTCCTTCTTCCGGCCAAATCCAGTGTTAGATCCATTATGGCCATTGTTGGTGTTACTGGATCCGCCAGAAGCCATCGTCTGCTTGGCAAATGCTGCAAGCGTAGGGAAACTTCCGCTATTGAGTGAACCTTCTACGTGGGTGCCAGCTTTAATCAGGGTAGAGAAAGTGGTGACGGGCTAAATGCTCAGCAGGGCCCTAGTGGCTGGCTGCGTTCCTCGAATAATGATTATGATAGACTCCTCTTCAGAGGGTCTATCGCACACTTGAGAAGCGAGGGCTCGCCAGCGCCCGATGTACTCCCAAACGACTCGTGGGGCTTCTGCATGGTTGCGACTAGGTCCTCGCACTTTGGGACCATGTCGAGATTAAAAGAGTACTGCTCCAGAAAAGCTTGACTCAGATCATTCCAAGTCTTGATGGTGAGCATATCCAACGATGTGAGACTCTTTTGGAAGAGGCGAATAAGAAGCCTCTCATTAGCCTGGAGGTGAGCGAGATCGCCACAGTACGCTCAGATGCGAAACTGGGCAGCCTTTCCCGTTGTATTTCTCAAATTCCAGGATATGGAAGTTCGGTGGGAGAATCACCTTTGGAAAGTAGCAGAGGTCCCGGAATGAGAAAGACTAGCGGTTCCCACCCTGCACTTGTCAAAGAGCTTTCTCCAGGTCGTTCATCCTGGCGCAAAGTGTATTAGGCGTTGCTGCTGATATTGAGTGTGCAGCCAGGGTGGGTCCCGCGTATGCTGTATCCAAAGCACCCATGTGCTCCTCCAGATCTATCATCTCGCCACCTGGTGCTGTGGCGTGATGACCAGCGTACCCGTGCGTGTGTGCTAGTGGTGGAGTGTATGCGGATGCCTGAACCTGATGCACGAGTAAAGAGATGTTATGTTGTGTGGTGCATGCAGTTGTGTGTGGGTGCAACAGCTGCTGAACCGATATGGTCGGGTTTGGAGGCCGATGAAGTCCCGCTAGCCCAAGAGGCTGACCACCAGTTGCCAGAGGAAGATGTTGTGCATGCTGTGGATCAGATGCTACTGGCAGAGTGGCTAAGCCGTTGTCGGGACAGCAGGAAGCTGTGGCGACAGCTGCAGAGGTGAAGTGACTGGTACTACATGAATAGCCTGAGCAGGCAGAACAGGATCCTCAGGAACAAGACAGACAGGCGCAGTCAAGGTGGGATCCAAGGAGAAGGCCATGCTCTGCAGCCTCTGAGCAAGGGCCAGAAACTGTTGAGACTGAATGGTGGCGAAACCATCGGTAGCAATACCGAGGGTCAGAACAGTAGGCGGCTGAAATGTCAAAGGGGCTGGAAGCTCAAACAGGATGTAGGCTGGATCGCTAACGAATAGACAATCGCAGCAAATTGAGTGTCCAGTGAATGAGGATCAATAAAAGAATAGGGCACTGTCAAATCAGATACCCTAGAAGCTGTTACAGTAACCGCCTCCGTTGCGGGCTCCAAACCGGTGAAGGTCTGCTAGTGTCCCGAAATCGGAGGACGAGGAGCCCCAGGTGCTGGGAAGAAGCCACCATGGAGCGATGGAGTGGTAAATGATGTCAAGGCAAGGGAATGAGGAGGGGCAGCAGTAGGAAACCCCTCCAGAGCAGCAGGTGCAGAAGTCTCAGAAGCTCGTTGGGCCATGAGGGACCGCGAACGGGTAAGGACGGGGCTGCAATTACAAATAAAAGGATGACGCCTACGAGGAGCTATCGTCGAAAGCGACAAAAACTCGGGAACAGACAGTCGAGAACGATACCTCGAGAATGAGGTCACAGAAAGGAACTCCTAGGCTCAGACCTAGGAATCCGCAAAGAACTCAATTCCTAACAAAAGGAAAGGAAACCCTAAGTGTCAGTAAAAGAGAGAGAAAAAGAAAAAACAAGACAACACAAGAAAATAAGTTAGCTATGCAATTGTTTGTTAGGGTGGCATGAATGGCACACATACTCATGAATGCTACTAACATGCTCTCTCTCACCATGCATGTCCCACATGGGGCTACCTACATGGGACGCACTCATGGGTTTGGATTTTGACTCCAGTCAGAAAGTAAGGTTCCCGCCCTAAATCCTGGCCAAAGCTCAGGTAGTGAACGAGTGGTGCGTTAAGGGCCTCGTCTCCTGCAGTAGCATGGACCTGTACCCTCTGCTAGCACCAACACGACCCCAGACAAGGGGAGACAAACTAGCAACACGCTCTACGCCAAAGTTATAGAACAGACTGCCAGAATTGTCATTCGCAAACTATGGGTAGACTCAAAGGAGAAGATGCATGCCCTATATGATCAAACATGCGATATGCTTTTATGTCTTTTACTTGCATCTTATTAAACTGGAGGGGATTGTGAGCATTCGTCTCTAGTTAAGACTTATTAATTGTTCCACTGAGTTTGTGTGTTTTAACCAGAGGGAATTTATGAGCATTTGTCTCTAGTTACGACTTATTTAATTGTTTGTCTGAATTTGTGTGTTTTATTTTAACTAGATAGGGAGGCAAACAAGTCTCTACTCTCCTAATCATGGCAAATCCGAAAAGAAGGGAAAAACACACAATTATAGCATCCAAACAAGCAAAAGGCGTAAACATGACATGTGCTGGTGTTGTGCCCAAGTAGGTGAATAAAAGCAAGTATCGACAAACAAAACATGAACCAAAGCATGTGCAGGTGCAGTGGCATAGCAACAGTGTAAAGAAAACAAAAAGGCATGTTCAGTGAAATATGTACAAGCAAGTAAGAACAAGCAAACAAGCAAGAAGCAAGCAAACCAAAGAGAAGTAGGGAAACCAGAATGAAAGCTAGAATCTGGTTATCCCCAGCGGAGTCGCCAGTTCCTTTGACCATGCTGGTGGAACCCTAGGCGCGGTTCTCCACCTACTCCGGTGTGCGGAAACACACGAGGAGCTCCGATACGGTCACGGTGAAAATGGTGAATCCGGAAGAAGAAGAGAAGACTCGGAAACACCAAAGGGAAGACAAAAGGATAAGGAAAGGAGTCGCCACCTAATCTTTTAATGGAAAGACGAGGAAAACCAAAAAAAACACAAAAAGGCAGAAAGCCAACAAGATGCAAAGATGCATGTGTGATCCGTGCCTAATGGATAATGCAAGATGAATGCGGACCAGAGAAAGGGTAAGGATTCTGGTTACGCATGGGAAAGGGGTTAGGCACCCCCATGCGCCCGAGAAAACTTGGCCTTTCTAGGTTTCCTACTATCAATGATCTAATGAATGTATGTTTGCTTATTTTATATGCTCATGCATGAAGATGACCGAAAGCATGCCAAATCAAGGAGAAGTGAAATCAAAGGAAAAAGTTAATCGAAGGGTCAAATGTAGGCATTGTTAATGCCGCTTTACTGTATGCCCTTGGGCGATGAGGAAAATCGTGAAATTCTCGGAAAGCGTCTCGCAAAACAGTGGAAATTGGGGATAAATCCGAGAAAATCAAAAAAGGGAAAATAATCCTTGTTTCGGGACCATGTTGGCTTTGTAAGCCTTTTACTATACGCCCTCGGGCGATGGAAAACCAAAACAAGTGGAAACCGCAGAAAATTGAGGAAAACCCAGAAAACGAGGAGAAAACTAAGCTCGGAACAAAGCTAGAAAAGCGTGCACCGAGCAGGGAAGAAAGGACGAGAAAAATCTGTGCAAAAAGATGTGAAAAGCCATGCAAAATTCAAGTGTGAATGCAAATGTGAGAAGTCTTGGGGGTTTTGTGCAAAAAGGCCAAATCCGAGGAAAACTGACATTCAGAAGCCCAAATCATCAAGAAATACATAGGAAAACACATCCAAACATGTATGAAGAAATCTGGGGTCAAATGTGTATCCCTAGTCAAAATGAAGTTCTCTAGGGGCTAAAATGTAATTTACCCACTAATGCATGCAATGCAAATCAATTCAGCATAAAATCAGGGTAAAATGCAATAAAATGTCTCAAAAATGATCCAGGAAGTTTCAGGGGCAAAAAGGTCATTTTACCCCTGAAAACAAGCAATCAGAGTAAAAACATTGAAGCACAGGGGCTAAACTGCAAAAAAAACCCAACAAACAAATCAATCCAGGAAGTTCAGTAAATATAGAGGGTTAAAGTGCAATTAAACCAAGAAAACAAGCTTCTAGAATGTTTTAAAACAAAGTCAGGGAGTTTTATGCAATTTTCACAGCAAAATAAGCCTTCTGGAAGTTTTCTGTAAAACACAGGGGCCTAAATGCGATTTGTCCAATGAAAACATGCTTCTGAAACCATTTCAAACAAATTCAGGGATTTGTATGCAATTAAACCTCAAAATAAAGCTTTCTGAAACATTTTGAAAAGGTTTAGGGTCCTCAGTGCAATTTTCCCAAAGAAAATGAACTGCCAGAGAGTATCTTTAAAAGTTCAGGGTCTTAAATGCAAAATCTACTGTAAAAATGAACTCTCAAAAAGTTTTTGAGGAAACATAGGGGCCTATGTGCAAAAATCACAGTAAAAAAAGCTTCCAGAAAAGCTCAGGGGCTCACATGCAAAATTCACTGCAAAAATGAACTACCAGAATGATTTCATAAAAATCTTGGGCTTATCATGCAATTTTCCTGAAGCAAAACACATTTTGCAAACTCTGAGGGCTTTTATTAAAGTTTTAAACTCAGGAAACATTACTTTAAATGTTCAAGGTAAAACATGTAATATTTTCAGTTAAAACTTTATTCGAAACATTTTTGAAAATGATGGAAGGACCTAGATGTAATAAAAGGACCAAAAAGTAATTCCAGAAGGACCTATTTGCAAGAAAAACATAAACGCCGGATTTTATTCAAATAAAACGTTTTAAATTGTTTTCTTTTAAGAAAAAAGAAACGACGGTCGCCGGCGACGGAGCTCGCCAACGACGACAGCAGGAGGAGGGCAAACAAGGCCTTCCTGTGGTCCGATCTTAGATCTGACCCCATTGGAAGCAAGAGGGAGAAGAGTGGAACACATCCAACGGAGTGGATGGACGATCCAGCGGCTGGAACGAGCCTCCCACCTACCTCGCCATCGAGGTGCCCCGGCGACGGATCCACGGCTACTGGCAGCATTCGAGGCTGTGGCGCAGCAATCGGAGGGCTCCGAAGGGCTGAGGAGGTGCTGTAGAGGTTTTCCCATCATCCTCGGGCTTGGAGCAAGTTGTGCGCGTATCCCGGACACCGTGGACCATCGACGCTTGCGCGCTCCAGCGAGCTAGGCTGCGGGGGCTATCCAAAGGTGGTGGTTGGTCCTTGATAGCACCGGAGGATCGCGTGAGGCCAGAGGAAGGCCTCCGCGGGGCTGGATCACCGCGGTGAGGCTTGGAGCGGCGAGTAGGCTCAGACAGGGGCCTTATTCTCCGGCGACGGCGGCTTTGGGTGCATTCTCCGGCAAGCGGCGCGGTGGCTACTAGGAACTGCGGAGCAGCGATGCACAGACAGAAAAGCTCCAGGGAAGCCAGAGAAGGAGGAGGGAAGACTCGGGGGTCCAAGAAGCCTCTTGGATTGCCCCCCCACCTCTGTCGCCGGAGAATCGGCGACGGCGGGGCACGGAGGAGCGATTCCTTGGCCTCCGGAGCTCCAGCGACGATCTCCAGCCAGGTACGTGCACTGTCCTCCTCCCATTTGCTTGAATTATAGTCTTCCTGCCCTCTTCTCTCCTTCTGGAGCGATTCCAAGGGATCCAGAGCGATTCCTTGGCAAGCAGAGAGTGGAACCCAACAATTGTAACAGAATGCCTCTCTCCTAAAACAGAATCCTAATTACTGTCCCCTCCTTGCTCCCTTGGCTGCCAACAAGATGAACGGTGATCCAGCGGTCGCGGCGGTGGTCGATCCAGTGGTTGGGGCTGTTGGATTGGAGTGGGTTTAGTGGCTGGTTCGAGTGAAGCTAAGGAGGGAAAATGGGTTCAGTGGGTAAGGAGGAAAAATGTGAAAATTTTGATTATTTTGGGTAGGAAAAAACTTAGGTAAATGAAGGAGGATTTTGGATTTAATTTTGGTAGAAATAGGTTTAACTTTGGGAAATCAAATGGGAGGAAATGTAGGTTGAGCTATTTAGGGCATTGTGGGCTTCATGGGCCTCCATGGGCCTATGTGGGCCTTGTGGGCCCCCATGCGCCCAAATGGATTTGGTGGGCTCAAATGGACCAAATGGGCCCAAACAAGTTGAATGAGAGTTAAACGAGCCTAAATAGCTTTAATGGGCCAAAATGGACTCAGATTGGGTTTAATGGACTTATGTGGACCTTGTGGGCCCGTATGGGCCCAATTAGGGCTGAATGGGTCCAAATGGGCTAAATGGGTTTCCATGAAGTCAAATAGGCCTAAGATGGGCTTGTGGGCCCAAATGGGCTCAACTAGGGTTTAATGGGCCTAAGTGGGCCTAATTGGGTCTCCATGAATTAAATGACCTTGGTTAAGTCAAAACTCAGCTACCACATCCCCATCCTGCAAAATCATAAAATTGGGGTGTCTACAACTGGCCTCCACATGGTACTTCTCCTCACGGCATCCTTCACATGGTGCTCAGGAGGGAGTGTCATACGTCCACACGCAACAACACCCGAGCCTTAGTGCTCACAATGATAGGATGAGTATCATACCTCCCTGTCATGCCACAAGTTACCTCAACCCACAGACCACAACCCTAACCTCAAGACGACAGTCAGGGAGTCTCATACCTCCAAGACCGGAAGACTCTCAGCCTCAGGTATCTCGGCCCCGACCTCAACCAGGGAGATGCACCCGACCACTCGAGAATGTCATCAAATTCCCTGGTCTCAACGACACGGTCCCATAGTTTCTCGGCCGACACACAGAAAATTAGGAAAACCATTTTCCAAAACAAACTAACCATCTCTTTGAAACCATTTTTGAAACCATTTATATATTTGGAAATTCTTTCAAAACCTCGACAAAACGGCACATTAGGTGTCTCATGGGACCACCACTAATAGCCCACAATCCATCTCAAATGGACAACACAAACCAATATAAGAGTCCATGTAAAACCTTTTTTATAAAAACAACTGGGCCCAAATTCAGCATGCCGAAATAGGTTCAGTATACTGAAAATCACTGGATCGATAGACTGATTTGGATCGATCGACCAAAACAGGTCAACAGTCAACACTAATGGCCAAAATTGGCAAACTATAAGTTGTTCTGTCGATCGCAATCTCCTGATTCAGTCAACCGTCCAAAACCAGATGACTGAATTTCGACCTGAGGACTAATACTAACAGCAAAATGGCATACCGAAATGGCTCGGTATGCCATTTTCTATGAAACCAGAAAATAGCCCAAAGCTCAAACATTCGAAATTGCCCAAAGTGGGACCTATGATCGGACCCCCAATACAAGCACCAAAATTCTCACATAAAACATAAGATGTAGACCCTCGAGTTTACTCCAAATCCCAACAAATGAAACCAAAATCCATTCACCATGCATCAAGATATAAATTCGCAAAAATAGAAGAGTCAAAAGACCCAAAACACAACAACCGCCATTAATACCCATAAATACCTCCATAAATTATCATATAAAATCACAATAAATTCTAGGAATATAAATTTACCTAGATTTCATGCATTCCTATCAATTTCTACTAATTCCATGCTTTCTATACATTGGTTGGAGGTGTGTACCACAAACGAGCTCTCCGACGATCCTACTCTGATCTGCGGCCAACTCTGGCGACTCCACGCATCCTCGGCCGCACCATGACCTTAGTGTAGGATACTAAGGCTTCTCTAGAGGGGGGTGAATAGAGAATCTTTGATTTTTGATTAGTTTTAACTTTAATATGCAAATTTAAGAAGATAAAAATTAATCACATACACATTCAACCACAAGTACTCAGAGAATTTATAGTGGTTCAGCCAATCCCGGCTTAGTCCACTCCTCAAGTTCCTCACTTGAGACTTAACCCTTTTATTCAATAACTACAATTTTACAAGCAACTAATTTACCTTGCTTGTGGCCTTGAATCACAATTTCCTTCTCCTTCCTGGAGAATAACTCAAAGCACTTGAAGGTGAGAGTGACCCTTGCACAACTTGTGATCTCACTCTTGCTTGTCAAGCTTTTGTCGGAATGGAAGTTGAAGCTCAATGTACTTGAAGCGAAGTATTGATGGAATTTTGACTCACTCACTTGAAGCACTAGAAG
>JAMKQA010032585.1:0-11166 GCA_024699735.1 Posidonia australis
AGACTACCGATCGGAGTCTTGATGTTCCCATCCCTGGTTCGATCCGTTCGGACAAACCTCGGTGCCAACCCTCTTGCCTTCGAATTCCTATCTAGACGAACGGATTCATTGTATCCCTTTTCCATCTTTTCTAGACTATCGGTCGGATTCTAGATGTTCCCATCCCTGGTACGATCTGTTCGATCGAACCTCAATCCCATCCCTCTCACCAAGGAATTCCTATCCAGACGGACGGATTCGAGGCCTCCCTTTTCCTTCTTTTCTAGACTACCAGTCGGAGTCTAGATGTTCCCATCTCGATTTCGATCCGTTCAGACAAACCTCGGTACCACCCCTCTCGACTTCGAATTCCTTCCAGATGGATGGATTCAAGGCCTCCCTTTTCCATCTTTTCTAGACTACCAGTTGGAGTCAAGATATTCCCATCCCTTGTTCGATCCGTTCGAACGAACCTCATAGCCACCCCTCTCGCCTTCGAATTCCTATCCGAACCGACGGATTCAAGGCCTCCCTTTTCCATCTTTTCTAGACTACTGGTCGGAGTCTAGATGTTCCCATCCCAAGTTCGATTCGTTCAGACGAACCTCGCTGCCACCCCTCTCGCCTTTGAATTCCTATCCAGATGGACGAATTCATGGCCTCCCTTTTCCATATTTTCTAGACTACCGGTCACAGTCTAGATGTTCCCATCCCTGGCTTGATCTGTTCGGACTAACCTCGGTGCCAACCCTCTCGCCTTTGAATTCCTATCCAGACAGACAGATTCAAGGCCTCCCATTTCCATCTTTTCAAACCTACCGATCGGAGTCTTGATGTTCCTATCCCTGGTTAGATCCGTTCGGACAAACCTCGGTGCCAACCCTCTCGCCTTCGAATTCCATTCCGAACGGACGGATTCATGGCCTACCGTTTCCATCTTTTCTACACTACCGATCGGCGTCTAGATGTTCCCAACCCTTGTTTGATTCGATCAGACAAACCTCGATGCCACCCCTCTCGCCTTTGAATTCCTATCCGGTCGGACAGATTCAAAGCCTCCCTTTTCCATCATTTCTAGACTACGAGTCGATGTCTAGATGTTCCCTTCCCTGGTTAGATCCATTCGGACAAACCACGGTGTCACCCTTCCTGCCTTCGAATTCCTATCTGGATGAACGAATTCATGGCCTCCCTTATCCATCGTTTATAGACTACCGGTCGGAGTATAGATTTTTCCATCCCTGGTTCGATCCATTCGGATGAACCTCGGTGCCACCCCTCTTGCCTTTGAATTCCTATCTGGACAGACGGATTCAAGGCCTCCCTTATCTGTCTTTTCTAGTCTACCTATCGTAGTCTAGATGTTCCCATCCCTAGTTCGATCAGTTCGGACGAACCTCGGTGCCACCACTATCGCCTTCGAATTCCTATTCGGACGAACGAATTCAAGGCCTCCCTTTTCCATCTTTTCTTGACTACCGATCGGTGTCTAGATGTTCCCATCCCTAGTTCGATCCGTTCAGACGAACCGCAATGCAACCCCACTCGCCTTTGAATTTCTATCCGGACAGACGGATTCGTGGCCTCCCCTTTCCAACTTTTCTAGACTACCAGTCGGAGTTTAGATGTTACCATCCCTGGTTTGATCCGTTCGAACGAACCTCAATGCCACCCCTCTCGCCTTTGAATTCCTACCTGGACGGATGAATTCAAGGCCTCCCTTTTCCAACTTTTGTAGACTACCGATCGGAGTCGAAATGCTCCTATCCCTGGTTCGATCCGTTCGGATGAACCTTGGTGCCACCACTCTTGCCTTTGAATTCCTATCCGGACGGACAGTTTCCAGGCCTCCCTTTTCAATCTTTTCTAGACAACTGATCAGAGTCTAGATGTTCCCATCCCTGGTTCAATCCGTTCGGACCAACCTTAGTGCCACCCCTCCCGCCTTCGGATTCCTATCCAGACGGACGGATTCAAGGACTCCCTTTTCCATTTTTCTAGACTACCGGTCGGAGTCTAGTTGTTCCCATCCCTGTTTCGATCCGTTCAGACAAACCTCGATAACACCACTCTCGCCATTGAATTCCTATCCGGTCGGACGGATTCAAAGCCTCCCTTTTCCATCTTTTTCGAACAACCGGTCGGAGTCTCGATGTTCCCATCCCTGGTTTGATCCGTTCGGATGAACCTCGGTGCCACCCCTCTCGCCTTCGAATTCCTATCCGGACGAACAGATTCAAGGCCTCCCTTTTACACCTATTCTAGACTACCAGTCGAAGTCTAGATTTTCCCATCCCTGGTTCGATCCATTCGGACGAACCTCAATGCCACCCCTCTCGCCTTTCAATTCCAATCCAGATTGATGGATTCAAGGCCTCCCTTTTCCATCTTTTCTAGACTACCAGTCGGAGTCGAGATTTTCCCATCCCTTGTTCGATCCGTTTGGACGAACCTCGGTGCCACCCCTCTCGCCTTCAAATTCCTATTCGGACGGATGGATTCAAGGCCTCCCGTTTCCATCTTTTCTAGACTACCGGTCGAAGTCTAGATGTTCCCATCCCTGGTTCGATCCGTTCGGACGAACCTCGGTGCCACCCCTCTCGCCTTTGAATTCCTATCCAGATGGACGGATTCAAGGCCTTCCTTTTCCATCTTTTCTAGACTACCGTTCGGAGTCTAGATGTTCCCATCCCTGGTTCGATTCGTTCGGACAAACCTCGGTACTCCCTCTCTCGCCTTTGTATTCCTATCCAGATGGACGGATTCAAGGCCTCCCTTTTCCAGTTTTTCTAGACTACTGTTCGGAGTCTAGATGTTCCCATCCCTGGTTCGATCCTTTCGGACAAACCTCGGTGCCACCCCTCTCGCCTTCGAATTCTTATCCGGACGAACGGATTCAAGGCCTCCCTTTTCCATCTTTTCTAGACTACCTGTCGGAGTCTAGATTTTCTCATCCCTGGTTCGATTCGTTCAGACAACTTCAGTGCCACCCCTCTCGCCTTTGAATTCCTATCCAGACGGATGGATTCAAGGCCTCCCTTTTCCATCTTTTCTAGACTACCTGTCGGAGTCTAGATGTTCCCATCCCTCGTTCGATCCGTTCGGACAAACCTCTGTGCCACTCCTCTCGCCTTCAAATTCCTATCCGGATGGACAGATTCAAGGCCTCCCTTTTCTATCTTTTCTAGACGACCTGTCGAAGTCTAGATTTTCCCATCCCTAGTTCGATCCGTTCAGACGAACCTCGGTGCCGCCCCTTTCGCCTTTGAATTACTATCCGGATGGTCGGATTCAAGGCCTCCCTTTTCCATCTTTTCTAGACTACCAATCGGAGCCTTGATGTTCCCATCCCTGGTTTGATCCATTCGGACGAACCTCAGTGCCACCTCTCTTGCCTTTGAATTCCACTCCGGTCGGAGGGAATCAAAGTATGTTGTTTGCCTCCTTCGTTTGTGTTGGTATCCCGAACTACCCAGGCAATCCCTGTGATGCCCGATGGATTTCCCTTCTCACCTTGTTCTTTCCCTCCTTTTGGGCTGGTAGCCCGAACTACTCAGATGACCTCCGTGACCAGTCATTTCTCGGTCGGCAAGCACCGTGAGTCTTGTCCATCGTATTTTCTCGACAAGTGTGATGACAGTCATGTCTTTTAAGAGCTGATTGGTCGTCAACTTGTCGGCATTTTTCATTTTTATTGGTTTCTTTGATGTTGGCTTCGGCTGTGGCGTTCAGGGAGACAGGACAGATCTTCTAGTTATTTCGCTAACTCTTTCTTGCAGCTTCGGGCAGGGCATCTTCGTCAACTTCAAGCAGCGATCTCCTCCTGATCTCGTTTCCTTGTAAGAAGGGGTGGGGTGTCTCTATCAACCCTGAGCATCAATCTCTATTCCATTCGTCCTCCGACCATGCTCAGGGAGGGGCATCTGTAGACACCCTCATATGCTTGCAATTGGACAAAACCCTAACAAGACTCCAAAAAACCCTAAAAATCCTTTAAAAAATCCTAAAAACCTAACAAAACCATAAAACCCTAAATATACCATAAAAATCTTTAAAAACCATAAAAAACTTTAAAACCCCAAAAAAACATTTAAAAACCCAAAAATTCCTAAAAACCCTAAAAAACTAAATAAAACCGTAAAACCCTAAATAAACCCTAAAACCTAGGTTAAGCCCTAATCCAAATCCTAAACCCTAGGTTAAGACCTAAACCAAATTCGAAACCCTAATCCAAACCCTAAAACCTAGGTCAAACCCTATGTCAAACCATAAACCATAAGTCAAACCCCAAACCCTAATGTCAAACCCTAACAACCTAACTAACTTCCACTCCCTCATAACTACTCTAACAAACTCATGTAACAAACTAAACTCTCTAACTAACTCCCACTCCAACATAACAACCTCTAACCACCTATAATAACCTCTAACTAATCAAACAAACTCTAACAACTTCCCACTTAATCTAACCAACTCCAACAACTTCCCACTTAATTACACAAACTATAACAACTTCCCACTTAATCTAACCAACTCTACCAACTGCCCACTTAATCCAACAGCCTCTAACTAATCACAACAACCCATAACCACCATGGCAAGCCTATAAATAGCCCCCATTTGCAAGTGAGAAAGGAAGTTGGAAAATTTGAGAGGAGAGACCCCCAAGCTTTTCCCTCTTAACCAGAGCAACCAGAGTGATCCAGGAGCAAGGAAGAAGCTCGTGGAGGAGGGAAATTAGAGTTTCCAGCCATCTCAGGCGAGTTCCGGCAGCCTCCGGCGAGCTCTGACGGCCTAGGTCACTGCCAGTCCCGGTACGCCCTCCACAGTCCTCAATTTACTTCAAAAATGATCTCCTAGGCCTCCCTCTACCTCCCCTGGTTGATTCCAACGGAGCCAGAGGCTTTCCCTTCTAGAATTGTAGTTTCTGGCCTCACTGAAGTCGTTATCCGGTGACAGAGGTGGGGGCACGAATCCAGTAGTCGATTCATGCCCCAGGGTGCTCTATCCTCCTTCCCTGAGGTCCCTTTTGCTTCTCCGATCCCTGGTGCGCCATTTCGCTACCTCCCTAAGCCTCCATTAGAAGATCGTTGGAATCATGATATCTTGTCGTCGTCGGGGAAGACAATGAATAGTGCTTCCCGACTGGGCGCCTCCAGCTCCGCCACACCCCTCCAAGCCTCTAGAAATGTTTCCCGACGCGCCCCCAAGCTTCCAGAGCCTCCAACAACGCGAATCAGGCCCCGGATCTCCCCTGCAACCACCGTCACCGGAATGCCATCGAATTTTGATCGGGGAACCAGCTCGAGCCACCATTCTTGCTGATGAAGGAGGGAAACTCATCCTCATCGCTCTCTCGTGCTTCCTGGACCCCTGAGCGTAGCGCCGCAGCCCTCTGGAGCGTCTTTCTTCTCCGACGCCGTCACTAGAGCTGCCACGACGGCGAGGGAGACAAGCAGTCTCTTCCGACCGTTGAGCCTCAAATCTAAACCATTGGATCTCCACCTTTCCTTCTTCTCTAGCCTCTAGTAGGACCTGATGCTCGATCAGGCATCAGGATGCCCTGGAAGGGCATCCCCGGCAGTCATCGGCGACCGTCGATTCTTTTTCTTTTAAAAAAAATAAAAAAATAGTTTTCTTTTAATAAACTTCTGCTATTTTATTTTCTTTACATTTAGGTCCTTATTTTCTTACAAATAGGTCCTTTTTCTTACAGTTAGGTCCTTACCTTTGATTTTAAATCGTTTAAATAATGTTTGATTTAAAAATATTGCAATGTGCCCCCTGTATATACTAGTTAATGTTTTCCATGCTTTAAAATTTGATATAAAACCTCTGAGTTACTTTTCATGCATTTAAATCTAGCATTTTTGCAAAAAATACCCTGAGCTTTGTTGAAACAGTTCTGAATGCATATTTCTTTGTCAAAATTGCAAGTTAAACCCTGAGAATTTAAATAATTGCTCAAATGTGACCTGAATTGCATTTTAGCCCCTGAATTTCACTGATTTCTCACTCAATGCATGTTTTCTAGGGTAAATTTGCATGTCAGTCCTTGGAAATTTTTGTTTTCAAAGATGGACTCTTTTTCTTGCATATTTTGTCCTAAATTTCTTCAGAATTGCATTAAATACATTTTTAATGGCAAAATTGCATTTTGACCCCTAAGAATCTTTAATTTGGCCAAGAATGCACAGTTTTACACATTTAACCCCAAATTTCTTCAAAATTACATGAAATGTGTTTTTCCATGTATTTTTGATGATTTAGCCTCAGAATTTCAGTTTCCAATTAGAATTTTGGATTTTTACACAAAACCCCAGGAATTTACATTTTTACACTCACACATGCATTTTGCACTTTTTCATGCATATTATCTTGTGCCTTCTTCCCTTCATCGTGCACTCATTTATAACTCATTTCAAGCTTGGTTTTCCCATCATTTCCCAGATTTCTTTCGATTTTCGTGATTTTGATTTAATTTGGCTTTCCATCACCCGAGAGCATACATTAATAGGCTTAACAATGCCGACTGTGACCATGCAATTTGTCTGAAGCAAAACACATTTTAAAAATTCTAGAGGGCTTTTATTAAAGTTTTAAACTCAGAAAATATTATTTTAAATGTTCAAGATAAGAAATGTAATATTTTCAGTTAAAACTTTATTCGAAACATTTTAGAAAAATGATTGCAGGACCTATATGCAATAAAAGGACCAAAAAGTAATTCTAGAAGGACCTATTTGCAAGAAAAACATAAACTCCAGATTTTATTCAAATAAATTGTTTTAAATGTTTTTTTTTTAAATGAAAAAGAAACGACGGTCGCGGGCGACAGAACTCGCCGACGACGACCGCCAGAGGGGGGCAAACAAGGCCTTCCCGTGGTCTGATCTAAGATTAGACTCCACGGGAAGCAAAAGGGAGAAAAGAGGAAGACATCCAACAGACTGGATGGGTGATCCAACGGCTGGAACAAGCCTCCCACCTGCCTCGCCGTCGAGCTACTCCGACGACTGCTATGGGGAAGATGGAGGCCTCCGGAGGCTGAGGAGCGGCGGTCCACGGGTCATGGTGGCTGCGGGGCGTTAAAAGGAACCTCCTGAGTGGAGCGGCGGAACGGCTCTGGCTGTCGACGGCGGTCGATCTCCGGCGAGGAAGGTTGCAACGGCGCTCCGAGGCACAAGGGGGAACTCTTGAGGCTTTGGAATGCTGAGGGCGAGTCATGGAGTGATCCTGGACCGTCGGAAAGGTGCAGAGCTACGGGAGGCACGCGTTCAGTGGATGCTCCGGTTTTCTTCTCCGACGACGGCAGCTTTGGGGCGTTCTCTCCGGCGATCTTGTGTGAGGCTTCTAGAGCGGCACAGCGGCGATCCATGGGGCGGGCGAGCTCCAGGAAGACCAGAGGAGGAAGACAGGAGGCTCGGGGGTCCAGGAAGCCTCCTGGAATGCCCCCCCGACCTCTGTCGCCGGAAAACGGCGATGGCGGGGCACGGAGGAGCTTCTCCGATCAGGGGATCACTCTGGATCCCCTGGGATTGCTCCAGGAAGAGAGAGAGGGACCCAGAGAGCTACAAATTAAGACTGGAGGAGCTCAGAGAGTGTACCTGGTTGGAGACTATCCGTCGGAGCTCTGAGTTGCTCCTCGAGCTCTGGATTCTTCCTCTCGCTCTCTGCTCTCTCAGAATTCTTTCCCTTTGTGCTCTCCTCTTCTCTCGCGCAGTGGAAAAGCTTTGAATTGCCCTCTGCCTCCTTAATTTATAGGCCACCGAAACCCAACAACCTGCAACAGATTCAGCACGCGACACCCAACAGAACGGCAACAACCTCCAATCCCCGTTACGCCAGCTCAGCAAACAGCCAACGATTGTCCCCCACGAGCTCCGGTTTGCTCCCTTGCCCATCGACAGAGATGGACGGCGATCTTGGCCTCTTCGGTGAGCCATCCGACGGCTGAGGGTGCTTTGACTTGTTGGCTGGATCGACGGTGAGATGGTGAGCTCAATAAGGAGGTGGATTTAGGCTGATTTCGTGAGGCTTGGTGGAGAGAAAATGGGTTCAGTGGGTAAGGAGGAAAAATGTGAAAATTTTGATTATTTTGGGTAGGAAAAACTTAGGTAAATGAAGGAGGATTTTGGGTTTAATTTTGGTAGAAATAGGTTTAACTTTGGGAAATCAAATGGGAGGAAATGTAGGTTTAGCCATTGAGGGCCTTGTGGGCTTCATGGGCCTCCATGGGCCTATGTGGGCCTTATGGGCCCTCATGGTCCCAAATGGGTTTAGGTGGGCCCAAATGGGCTAAATGGGCTTCCATGAAGTCAAATAGGCCTAATGAGGGTTTGAGCTCAGCCACCGCATCTCCATCCTGCAAAATCAACAAATTGGGGTGTCTACGGATGCCCCTCCCTGAGCGAGGTCGGAGGTCAAGTAGAACAGAGACCGATGCTCAAGGTTGACAAAGACACCCCACGTGAAACCACAAACAAGAGTTACCCACAAGCAATCAGCCACTAACCAGGAACATACCAGGGGTTCGCACGAGAGATCCTGCCGCCACAGCCGAGGCCAAGCACAAAAGATTAAGAATTGACAAGCTGACGACCAATCAACTCCTAAGAGACATGACTGGTTGTCGCACTTGTCGCAAAAAGCTCCAGACAAGACTTACGGTGCCTGCCGACCGGGAAATGACTGATCACGGAAGTCATCCGGGTAGTTCGGGCTACCAGCCCAAAAGGAGGGAAAAAACAAAAAGAGTGGGGAATCCATCAGGCACCACTGGGATTGCCCGGGTAGTTCAGGATACCAGCCCATAAGAGGAAAGGAACAACAATCACTCTGATTCCGTCCATATAGAGCGGAACTCAAAACAACAGAGGGACACAGAGGTTCACTCGGAAGGACAAGGACCAAACCAAGGGGGAAAAAAGGACACCAAGGTTCGTTCTTGGAAGGGAAAAAACACACCAATGTAAAAGAACACCAGGATTCGTTCCATCGGAACAAACAGTGGAAGGGAAAATCACACCAGGATTCGTTCCATCGGAACGAACCATGGATGGGAAAATCACACCAAGATTCGTTCCATCAGAACAAACCGTGGATAGGAAAATATCAAATATCAAAAGACACCAGGATTCGTTCCATCGAAACGAACCGTGGATGGGAAAATCACCAGGATTCGTTCCATCAGAACGAACCGTGGATGGGAAAATCACACCAGGATTCGTTCCATCGGAACGAACCGTGGAGGGGAAAATCACACCAGGATTCGTTCCATCGAAACGAACCGTGGATACGAAAATTCAGAACATCAAAAGACACCAGGATTCGTTCCATCGGAACGAACCGTGGATAGGAAAATTCAAAATATCAAAAGACACCAGGATTCGTTCCATCGGAACGAACCGTGGATAGGAAAATATCAAATATCAAAAGACACTAGGATTCGTTCCATTGGAACGAACCGTGGATGGGAAAATCACCAAGATTCATTCCATCGGAATGAACAGTGGATAGGAAAATACAGAATATCAAAAGACACCAGGATTCGTTCCATCGGAACGAACCGTGGATAGGAAAATTCAGAACATCAAAAGACACCAAGATTCGTTCCATCGGAACGAACCGTGGATAGGAAAATTCAAAATATCAAAAGACACCAGGATTCGTTCCATCGGAACGAACCGTGGATAGGAAAATTCAAACATCAAAAGACACCAGGATTCGTTCCATCGAAACGAACCATGGATGGGAAAATCACACTAGGATTCATTCCATCAAAACAAACTGTGGATGGGAAAAATCACACCAGGATTTGTTCCATCAGAACAAACCGTGGATGGGAAAAATCAGAATATCAAAAGACACTAAGATTCGTTCCATCGGAACGAACCGTGGATGGGAAAATCTCAAATGTAAATGAACATCAGGATTCGTTCCATCGGAAAGAACCGTGGATAGGAAAATTCAAATAAATGAACACTAGGATTCATTCCACTAGAACGAACCGTGGATAGGAAAATTCAAAGTAAATGAACACCAGGATTCATTCCACTAGAACGAACCGTGGATGGGAAAATCTCAAAAGTAAATGACACCAGGATTCGTTCCATCGGAACGAACCGTGGATGGGAAAATTCAAAGTAAATGAACACCAGGATTCATTCCAGCAGAACGAACCGTGGATAGGAAAATACTCAAAAGTAAAAGAACACCAGGATCCGTCTCATTGGAACGAACCATGGATAGGAAAATTCAAAGTAAATGAACACCATGATTCATTCCACTGGAATGAACCGTGGATAGGAAAATCAAAGTAAAAGAAAAGGGCCCTGAACTTGTCTGTTTGGACAGAATTCAAAGGCGAAGGGAGGTCTGACCTTCTTCTTAGACACAAGGATTTGCCAAGGGGGAACTTATTCAGATATCAGTGCACCTTGGATCGTCACCACTGTGGGGAATGTTTGTTGAAATGGCGCAATGTCATGCTACGATCGTTATTCCAGTGGGGGCCATTATGTGGTGAATGTCATTTCTCTATAAGAAGATACACTGACCATCACTTGGAAGATAATTTGTGCCATGCTTTCTCGAAATAGTCCTTCCTTCCACGAAGCAGCTTACATGCCCTTGGTTGAAGACTCTGATTACATTGATGTTTTGTATGTGACTTTTGACCAAAGAGCAGCTGACATGCCCCTGGTTGAAGTCTCTGGTTCAATTTCACCACAGCTAGTCCTTTGTATGTGACCTCTGACCAATGAGCAGCTGACATGCCCCTGGTTGGAGGCTCTGGTTCGGCTACATTATAAGTTGATGTCCTGTTAGGTGCCTAAAACACGACTTTCCATCAAAGAGCAACTGACATGCCCCTGGTCGAAGGTTCTGGCTCAGTTACACTGCAGCTTGTGCTTTATCTATGACTTTTGACCAAAAAGCAGCTGACATGCCTCTGGTCAAAGACTCTGGTTCAATTACACTGTAGCTGGTGTTTTGTCTGTGACTTTTGACCAAAGAGCAGCTGACATGCCCCTGGTACTGGACTGGCTGGACATCACTTGAGGGTATGGGGTCTTGGAAGCCAGGCTGTAACTACAGATGTTCCATGAGCCACTGGAGTACTTGAGACCGTCACTAGCTGAAGCAAGTGACCATTCATCAAGTGACTGAGAATATGTGCAACCA
>JAMKQA010032592.1:0-13352 GCA_024699735.1 Posidonia australis
TCTTGTGTTTGTTTTGGTTTTCCTCGTCTTTCCATTAAAAGACTAGGTGGCGACTCCTTTCCTTATCCTTTTGTCTTCCCTTTGGTGTTTCTGAGTCTTGTCTCTTCCTCCGGATTCACCATTTTCGCCGTGACTGTATCAGACCTCCCCGTGTGTTTCCGCACATCAGAGTAGGTTTGGTGAATCGTGCCTAGGGGTTCCACCGGCATGGTCACAGTACTTGTCTTGTTCGTTCGTAAGAAGGATGGTTCGCTTCGTCTGTGTATAGACTATCAGATGTTGAACCAAATCACTGTGAAGAACAAGTATCCCTTGTCCCACATTGATGACCTGTACGACCAGTTGCAGTCTGTATCCATATTCTCGAAGATTGATTTGAAGTCAGGGTATCACCAGTTGAGAATACGGGACTCAGACATTCAGAAAATTGCTTTCTAGACGTAGTATAGGCATTACGAGTTCACAGTCATGCCCTTCGGCTTGACCAATGCACTGGTTGCGTTTATGGATCTGATGAACAAGATTTTCAGCCCTTTTCTGGACCAGTTCATTGTGATTTTTGTTGATGACATGCTGGTCTACTCTCTTGATATTGAGACTCATGCCTTGCACTTGAGGGCAGTTTTGGATACTCTGAGGCATCATCAACTGTACGCCAAATTCTCCAAGTGTGAGTTCTAGCTGAGTGAAGTTATGTTCCTTGGCCATTTGATTTCTAGAGAAAGCATCAGAGTGGACCCAACAAAGGTACAAGCGATGAGCACTTGGGAGCGACCCACGACTATGTCGGAGATCAGGAGTTTCTTGGGTCTGGTAGGCTATTATAGGAGGTTTATCAAGGATTTCTCCTCCATAGCCGCGCCTTTGACATAGTTGACTAGGAAGGGGGTTCCATTTTGTTGGGACCAAAATTGTGAGGCAAGTTTCCAAGAGCTGAAGTCTCGTCTTGTTTCTACCCTTGTGTTGACTCTACCTTCTCGAAGTGGTAGCTTCACTGTGTATAGTAACGCTAGTGGTGTTGGGTTGGGGTGTGCTCTAATGCAGCATAGCAATGTCATCGCATATGCTTCACGCCAGCTGAAGGATCATGAGAAGAACTACTCGACCCATGATTTGGAGATGTTTGTCCTAGTGATTGCTCTCAAGCTCTGACGACCACTATCTCTATGGGGAATAGTTTGAGGTCTTCACCAATCATCTGAGCTTGAAGTATATCTTCACGTAGAGAGACTTCAACCTGAGGCATTGTCGTTGGATGGAGTATTTGATGGACTATGATTTCAGCTTGTTCTACCACCTTGGCATGGCCAACGTGGTCATTGATGTCTTGAGTGAGAGTACGCATGTGTTGGCAAGCCTGATGGTCAAGGAGTGGACCATGTTGGAGGATCTAGTGAGTTACAGGCTGAAGTGGCAAGATTAGCGGACGGTTGGTGCATAGGTGGCCAACCTGTCTGTTCGCCCTAAGCTATTAGATTTATTATCGCCTATCAGTAGCTAGATCTATTTGTTCTGGCTATGTTTGAGAAGTTGGAGGTTGGTGGAGATCCTCATTTCTCTGTCGGGGCATATAGAGAGCTAACGTATGATATGTATCTATATGTGCCCTAGCATGCGGAGGCCAGGCAGAGGTTGCTGGATGAAGCGCATCGGTCTAGGTACACCAGTCACCCTGGGAGTACGAAGATGTATGAGACTTGAAGCGGAACTTTTGGTGGCCTAGCATGAGGAGGGATGTTGATGACCATGTGGCGAGGTGTACAACCTACCAGCTGGTCAAGGCAGAGGACTAGAGACATGGAGGGACCTTGTAGCCATTGGATATTCCTGTGTGGAAGTGGGAGCACATCTCGATGGACTTCGTGCCTGGTTTGCTACGAACTCAGAGGAAGAACGGCACCGTGTGGGTGATCGTGGATCAGCTAACCAAGTCTGCTCACTTCCTGGCTATTCAGGTGGTGAGGCTACATGGAGTCCCGCTGTCCATCGTGTCAGACAGAGACATGAGGTTCACCTCAAGGTTCTGGAGAACTCTGCAAGAGGCCTTTGGCACCATGCTCAACTATAATATAACATTTCTTCCTCAAACAGATGGTTAGATAGAGAGGACTATCTAGTCATTGGAGGATATGCTTAGAGCATGAACCTTAGACTTTCAAGGGAATTGGGAGGATCATCTACCATTGATTGAGTTCGCCTATAATAATAATTATCACTTGAGCATCGGGATGGCACCATACGAAGCTTTGTATGGTAGGCCTTGTAGATCATCGGTTTACTGAAGAGAGGTGGGTGAGTGCTAGTTGATTGGTCCTAAGCTTGTGCAGCTGTATGCGGACAAGATGGATTTGATCTGTAGCAGGTTGTTAGCTACACTGAGTCAATAGAAGAACTATGCCAATAGGAGGCGAAGATTGCTAGAATTTTTGGTGGGAGACTATGTATTCTTGAAGGTGTCGTCGACCAAGGGTGTCATGCGGTTTGGGAAGCATGGCAAGTTGAGTCCTAGTTATATTGCTCCGTACCAGATTACCCAAAGGATCGGCAAGATTGCTTATCGGTTAGACCTACCACCAGAGATGTCGCCTGTGCATGACGTGTTCCATGTCTCCATGCTGAGGAAGTGCCTGGCTAATGCATCTCATGTGATCCCAGTTCAGCCAGAGGGGTTCTAGGAAGATTTGTCTGTTGTGGAGGATGCCATCCAGATTGTTGACCGCAAGGAGCAGGTGCTGCGGAACAAGGTGATCCTGTTGGTTTTGGTGCGGTGGCGGCATCATGGAGCTGTGGAGGCCATGTAGGAACGTTAGGAAGCTATCCTAGCCAAGTACCTGTATCTTTTTGCCTAGTGATTTTGGAGACGAAAGTGGGTAAGATGTAACACCCCTAAAATTCTTTTTGTAATTATTTACATTTTAATGAATTTTGTCCTAACCGGGTGTTACTGTTTCGAGACCTATTTGTGTAGATTTGTGCTTTTGGACTTGGGCCTCGTGGGTCGGTTTCTGTTGTGTGTCCCTATGCATGGTTGGCACTGTGCATTGTGGCGTTGTGCTTGTGGGCCAGGGGGTGGGTCCGTGTGGGGCCCGTGTTGTGGGCTAGTTGGTGAGAGTGTTTGGTGTAGGAGTCGTTGGCTCGTGCAGGGTGGCTGGTTGGCAGAGCGAGCAAGTATGCACATGCGCAACTGCTTCATTGCATGGCTTTATAAGCTCATGCACACCTCAGTGCACGAACCATCCCTCCTCCCCTTGGCCGTATCTCCTCCTTCTCGAGCACACCATTCCACCTTCTCCTTCACTCCACCACCTCTCTCTTTCTCTCTCCCTCCACTCACTCCTTCTCTCCCTTTCTTCTCCCGTTCCCATCTCCTCCCCAATGCACCCCTTTTCAATGTGCTTGAGAGACAGCGAAGGTGTGCGGTGGTGTGTGGAGTTTCGGTGAGACGTCCCTAAGGTCGTGGAGTGATCGTGGACGTGTAGGGTCGCCTAAGTTGGCCGAAGACCGGAGTTGAGTCGTCGGAACGTGCATTGCAGGTACGCACCTCCAACCCACGTATAGAGAGCATGAAATTGGTTGAAATTGATAGGAATGCATGAAATCTAGGTAAATTTACATTCCTAAAATTTATTGTGATTTTATGAGTATTTATGGAGGTATTTATGGGTGTTAAATGTGGTTGTTGCATTTTGCATCGTTTTGACCCTTATGTCTTTACGAATTTTTATCTTGGTACATGGTGAATGGTTTTTGGTTTTGTTTATTGGGTTTTGGAGTAGACTCGAAGGTCTACATCCTCTGTTTTATGTGTGATTTTTGTTATTTGATTTGAGGGTCCGATCGGAGGTCCCACTTTGGGTGATTTTGGATGTTGAGGTTTTGCGCCGTTTTTTGGAATCGTCAAATTTGACATACCAAAGTGGAAAAGGATACCGGATCAGTGAATTTCGGTATGCCGAATCCATTCGACATGTCGATTTTTTGTCAGTTTTGGTCCTCTAGTCGATTTGGTCAGCTGAATCCTTTTGGTCGATCGATCTAGTAGATTTTGACATACCGAAGATGGAATGGCATACCGAATCATTGGAATTAGGCATACCAAATCTGCTTTTTGGCATGCCAAATCAGGGCCCAAACGTGTTTATAAAAATCTGATTTCTGTGGGTTTCTTGGATTGGTTTGTATTGTCACTTTGAGATGGGATTGTGGGCCGTCAGTGGTGGTCCCCTAGGACACCTGATGTGTCGTTTTGCTGAGGATTTGAAAGAGTTTTCAAAGATATAAAAAGGTTTTAGAAAATGGTTTTCAAAAAAGATAGTTGGCCCGTTTTGAAAAATGGTTTTCTTGGTTTTTTGTGTGCGAGCCGAGACACTATAGGATCGTCTCGTCGGGACCAGGGAATGTGACGACATTCTTGGGTGGTCAGGCACGTCTCCCTGGTCAAGGTCAGGGGCCGAGATACCTGAGTCCTAGGGACGTCGGGTCTTGGAGGTATGAGACTCCTTGACTGTCGTCTCAAGGCTAGGATTGTGGTCTACGAAATGAGGTGTCTTGTGGCATGATGAGGAGGGGTGATACTCCTATTGTCGCTGTGAGCATTGAGGCTCAGGTGTCGTCAGGTGTGGAGGTATGACACTCCCTCCTGAGCATTGTGTGTGGAGAACACCATGAGGAGGCATATCCTGTGGTGGCCAGTACTGGTGGGACACGTGCCCTGTAGCTAGTAGCATTCTTAGAGACAAGATAGCCTTCTTAGGGAGGGGTTGGCTTTGTGAGGGTTCTTTAGGTGGGAGAATTGTAGGACGATAATCACTCCTGCACAGGGTGGCTTCACCATGGCAATGCAGATGTCGTTGGTGGCTCTTCGGTGGACTGCTTACGGCTAGAGTTTGGTTGCCTGACGTCGGGCTTCCTAACACACTGTGTGTGGTTTTGGCCATTGAGGGCCTTTGCTTGTGGTTTTGGGCTAGTAGAGCCCTGGCTATGGTTTTGGCTAGTGTGGGACTAGTTTGTGGGGTTTTAGAGGAAATGATTTGCAAAATGAATTTAAAAGAAAATTAATTATGGTTTCATTTTCTCGCCATTTTTTGTGGGTTGCGTGTTGGGTGACTTTTGTCACTTATGTGTTTTCCTCGTGTTATTGGGTTGTAGGTGTAGGCACGCAAAAGGTGTAGCATAGTACATACAGATCAGAGTCTCATAGCCACACACACAGGTTCCTAATAGTTTGATATTTTCTATTTAGTTTCAATTTCCTGTAATTTAATTTGCTTTAAATTATTACAGAAATTCAGAGCATGACATTGATGCTTGCTCAAAACATCATATCTTGTACTACATGGACCACAAAGATAAATTAAAGTGTCTAGAATGTCACGAGTCCTGTTAAAAAGTGACTCAAAGACACATATATCTCAAAAGGTGATTCATTATTTCCCTCTATCATCGAGACTGAAGAGGTTGTACTATTGTAGAGAGACTGCAAATGATATGACATGGCATGTAGATCATACACAGAACTTTAATATGGAGCATCTTTTGACACCAAGTGTTGGCAAGTCTTGAAGGAGTTCTTCCCATCATTTGTTGTTGAATATCGTAATGTCATTGTTAGTCTTTCTAATGATAGATTCAATCCACATGGTAGAGGAAAAGATTACTTGTGTTGGTCTGTCGTGATCTTACCATACAATCTACCTCCTTCTATGTGTAATAAGAGGCCGTACATGTTTTTGTCTTTTCTCATTCCTAGTCCAAGTCATCCTAGAAAACACATCGGCGTGTACTTGAGGCCTCTTGTAGACGAGTTTAAGATGCTTTGGGACACTAGGGTTGAGACATACGATACAAACAAGCGGTAAACATTCAACATGAAGGTTGCTTTGCTTTGGACTATAAATGATTTTCCTACATATGGGATGTTATCTGGTTGGAGCACACATGGAAAGATGAGCTGTCCTTATTTTATGAAACACACAAAGTCTTTTCAGCTTCAATATGGTCGCAAGTCGTGTTTCTTTGACTGTTATCGTCAATTCTTGCCCATGGATCACCGATATCGAAGACAGAAACAAGCTTTTAAGAAGAATAAAGTCGAACTATCTAACTCACCGCCCAAGTTGCTAGGAGAGCAATTATTAATCAATTGTCAAAGTTTGAGTAGATCATTTTTGATCATGATGTTGGTCCACAAACATTAGAAGGATTCGGGAAAACTCACAATTAGACGAAAATCAGCATATTCTTGGAGTTGCCATATTGGTCTAAGCTCTTAATTAGATACAACTTAGACATCATGTACATCAAGAAGAATGTATTTGACAATGTGTTCTATACGGTATTGGATGTCAAGGGCAAGACAAAGGACACAGAGAATGCATGTAGAGATTTGAAGTTGGTTTGTAGTCGTAAAGACTTGCACCTGATAGAGTATGCTAATAGAAAGACTGAAATGGCAAAGGGAAAGTACACACTCAATAAGAATCAGATAAAGGCAATGTGTGAATGGGTCAACAACTTGAAATTTCTAGATGGACATGCATTAAATATATCAAAACTTGTGGATTTCAAGAAATATACTTTCAAGGGAATGAAAAGCCATGATTGTCACATGTTTATGGAAAGACTGCTTTCCCTTGCATTTAGAGGTTTATTGTCTCAACTCATTGTAGACGTACTCACAGATCTAAGTAAATTCTTCAAGGCCACTTGCTCCTCCACATTGTCTATAAAAGACATCGAGACTTTAGAGGAAAATATTATGCTTATCTTGTGTAATCTTGAGAAGATATTTCTGCCTGCCTTCCTTGACTCGATGGAACTTCTCATGATCCACTTGCCTTACGAAGCTAAAGTGGGTGGACCTAGGCAATATCGATGGATGTATCCTTTTGAGAGGTATAAGTTATTCCAAAAAATGTTTGTTTCCTTCTTGTTAATGGGAGCACTTTTATCTAATTTATCCACATTTTTAATAGGTACATATTTTTCTTGAAACAAAAAATTCGGAATAAGAATAGAGTGCAAGGTTCAATAAGTACGCAACAAATCTACGAAGAGGTTGTCACTTTTTGCTTGAGATATTTTTCATCAGATGTTGAAACAATGCATAATCATGCACAAAGGAACGATGATATGGTAGTTGAGGAACAAAACGATATACTTTCTATCTTTTGTTTTAGTACTCGTCCTTTTAGAAAGGGAAAGAATGTCTACTGACCTAAAGCGAGAAAGATACTATAGAGTTATATGTTCTTGACAATTTCGATGAAGTAGAACCCTTTGTCAAGTATTTTTCGCTATCTTTCTCGATATGTCTATTCAATAAATTTAAACAATATCTTATCTTACTATGTTTAAATTTTCAAGTGCATGTAATTCAGAGAACAATTAATGGTTGATTGTCCTATTCTAAAAAATGGTAATATCTTGGAGTTATTCATGAACATATTTCCTGAGTCATTTAAAAGTCATGTAAACCAACTTAATCCTAGTCTTAAGCAAAAGTTCTTAAAAGACTTAGCTTATCATCAAATTTTTCAAGTAAAGTCATATGGAGCTTGCTTTACGAATGAGTATCAATTTCACACATAAGAATATTGTAGGGGATTAACTATTCAAAATATAGGGATTATGGTGAATGAATCTTGTTATGAAGAAGACCATATTTCTTATTATTGTATCTTAATAGAAATCATCGAGTTGAAATACTCTAGTGCAAATAAAGTGATATTATTTCTTTATAATTGGTATGATCCTAAAGAGAGTGTCATACACGACATCAGGCATGATATTGTAGACGTTATATCAAATAAATGCTTAAGGAGATTCAAGCCATTTGCATTAGCTTCTCAAGCAGATTAAGTTTGTTATGTAGCTTAAGTTTCAAGAAAGAGGAAGAAATATGAATCTTTTAGTATAATGAAGATCAAAGCACGTGTCTACATTACTATGGCTCGTAATGCTACGAATAACGAGTTTGAAGACTTGTATCATCCTGACTACGAGCTTTCACAACCAATAGTTGTAGATCATGCTTTAGATGAAGTCTCTATAATACCACTAAATTCAGTTTTATGGCAAGTTAAGGGTGAAGAAAGAACATTTCTAAAAGATGATAGTGAAGATAATGAGGAAAATAAAGAAAAAGAGAGTATTGACTATAGTGACGAAGACTGAGATTTTATTGTGATTTTGATATATATCTTCTTTAATTTGCTTTGTAAACTCCATTTGCATTTGTATTCTACAGATATATACTAATAGTGAAACATTGATCTATTATTTAAATTTATTTTTGTTTCTGAATTTTGATATATAGAAAACTAACAACTTAGTTTCAATTCAATTTCGTCATGGCTTTCTTATTAAGCATTGTCGCCATTCTTGTGCTTGTAAGTACCATCAAGTAATTTATTTAAATTCAGATATGATATTCATTTTGGTATAATGTTATTCTAGTAAACTACTTTGTGAATCTTATATGAATTTTTTAATGTGTTGTTTATGATATTAGATGACCAGATATGGTAGAGGCGATCGACGCTCTAGTGGTACTAGTAGACATGGTTCATTGAAAGATTGAGGTATCGATCCTAGTGCTTTCAAGAGTGTTCAACTACTTGAGTTCATTCGTTCACAGGATCTGACACCACCTCTGACCACTGCTATTGAGGCTCCCTCTTTTCCTCTTGTGATTGGGTATAGTATTACTCTACAGAGTAGTACTGCATGCCACATCTAGCGTCAAGCTCCCCATCTAGCTGCAAGAAGCAAATAATACCATGAAATTGTAGTTCTTAAGTCTTTATATTAAATATAATTACTAGCAAATGTTTAATTTTATTAATATATAACAAGAACAACAAGGAGGTTATGCTGAAGTTGCTCATGAATCATGATCTCTTCTTGAGCTTGATTCATATGGGTAACTTTTTTTTTTTAATTTGGTGTTAGTGAACTTGAAATATTTTTTTTCTATACATAACCTAATTTATTTGCAGTAATTTCAAGAAGAATAATAGGATCTCGTCAGAGATCACAAAATTTTTTAGATCTTATGCTTCAACCATCGAGTACCGGTGGTTGCATTTGCATTCAGATAAGAAGGAAAGAATGTTTGATGTGTTATTGGTAAGAAGTAATTTTTATCTTTATCTTTAATTTAAATAATGATATTGGATTTATACAGAGCAAATTTACACTTTCACCTGGATGTACCAAGGAGGATTATCATATGCCTTTTACAAAATTAATTAAGAAAAAGATGAACGATATCTATTATAGACCATGGATAGATGCATTGAAAAAATGCCTTGAGCCTCACAATGATTAAGCCTCACAATGATTATCAGGCAGCTAAGGCATTTCTTTCGCATTGGTGTATACAAGAAAGATAATTAATGTTTAGAATAAATTAAAGTTGTATTTATTATTATATAAATGAGAATTAACATATTTATTATAGATTAATGTTAAAACTAGGTTGAATGGACTTTGTGATCTTTTTTCCACTGATGTAGAGTTTCAAAAAAGGTCCACGATAAGGAAGTCCAATAGTAGAAAGTAAGAAATTCACTCTACGAGTAGATCAAAAACCCACAACGATCTTTGGACTAAGTTAATAAGGACATTTATCTTATTTATATTTACAAATTACCTTGATTATATTTATGTTACATTCCTTTTTGAGTAAATTATTCAGATTAGAGATTAATGATGAATGTGAAAGGACTTGGGAAAATTTTGAACTGGTACCCTCTTGAATTCTCGTGACCTACTGTCATAATAAAGTGATTTGATGTGAACTAAATAAAATTTTTTTTGCTGTTTGATTCATATTTACCCTGATATTAGGTGTTGAAGTCATGAAGATTGGGTATAACAATCCTTGTAAGTTTTGCAATAGTCAAGTCAAAATAAATCTTCTTGAACTACAACCCAATGCTAGTTTAATATGTATTCACCATGATGGGAGAATTAATACCAATCACGTGAAAATTGAGTATGTTGACACTTTGAATGTTGAGCCAAAGCAGAAATCGTCTTGACCCACCGGCCAACATTTTTTTTGAGAAAGAATGTGGTAAACTAGTAGCCAACATTAATAGATAGCTAGCTTGCAATTCAAAATATACCAAGATCATATGGATGAATGATGACTTAGATTTTATCTCACTAGAGAATGAGTAGAAAAACATAAAGTATAAAATGCAGTAAGTAAAACATCTTAGACAACACCAGCTAGCATAGCATTCTTCAGTTGACCATTTGAGTCTGCAGAATGCATGCAAAACATCTTAGACGACTTTTGCCAACAGGGATGTCATATTATTTAAACTGCTCTCAAAAGTCTGAAGTTTTAATCAGTTTTTAGTACCAGATCTATTCACTTGATCATTTCTTGTACTAACAGGGGAAAAAGTTAGGAGAAAAAAAAGTTATGATTTCCTATATCAGACTTATTCCTAGATCATATTTCTTGGTGAGGATTACATTATCATTGGAAAGTTAAGGAGTTGAGAGAGTGTACAACCAACTACTTGGACCGAAAACATCTGAGTGTATAAAATTGTTGGACGTAAAGTAACACTACATTAATCATAAATAAGAAATATACTTGAGTAAAGATACATGAGACAATTTTCGTCAGTAATTATACATTTTCTGCTATCCACCACTAAATTTGATGTATCCGACAGTAAAATAATGCAAAGAAATTAGTGTATATGATTTTTTTCGCATTCTTTTTTGACATCTCATGTAGCACATTTCCCTTTTTTTAATCTCTATATGTATAGTATAATTTTCTCTCATCGATCGTGACAAAAAATAATGCCAACATAAAGTCATGCCACAAGACAATTACATTTTTATTTGTCTATATATCACATGATGACAATAATGTCTTCGTAGCGACTTTTGAAGCAAGTTGGTGTTTCCAACAAAGAGAGAAAAAAATCGTCCGTGATAGAAACAGACAAAAATGATGTCTTCTTATTATCTTCCTCTCATTCAGTTTGTCTCTATTCTTATTAAAAATTTAAAAAAAAAAAGAAAGGCTCTTTGTTCTTCTTGAAACCAGTGCAGTTGGTTAGAAGAAAGTCCTAGGTTAATTTTCTAATGAAGGGAAGTCTAGAATACTGAATGATCAACTGCCGCTATGGGTTTCGGATGTGAACGTCCTTCTCTGGTCATTCATTTTGCCAGCTCGAAGTAGTGATTTACAAACCCACAAAAATTGCATTTGAATTTAGAAGGTTATAAAGTTGGTTAAGGAGAGTGGAAGTCACATCTTCCTTTTAAATTCGAATCTCGTAGACCGCAGGAAAAAAAAAAATATATCTATTGATTTCAAAAAAAAAAAATAGAAGGTCATATATTCTCTTATCTATATTAATTATTCAACTTGAGGAGAGATTTTCAGCAGTAACATCATGATCATATGCTTCTCGATATTATGTTAGTCAAACTAGCACATGTATGTTGCCGTAATCCATCATAAGTCAATTGATGACTTGTAGTCCTACAATAATTGCAAGATGGATTTCTCGAGAAAAAAATGCACCCTCCTTGACTAGTATTTTCTTATAGTTAAAAATAGCTACATCCGAATTATCCCTTATGCACAGATAGAAGATAAGAATGATAGGCTACCATGTAAAAATTAAGACAGATAGAAGACAAGATTTCATGTACTTCTTGCCTTCTCTTTCCATTTAATACTTTAAATTTTAGTTCTCATGAACTTGCAACAAGAATTAAGATTTTTTATTTTTCAAATGAAGAGATAGAGAAAGAGAGATGGATTTAGTGAGAGAGAGAAAGAGCCAGAGAAGGAAAGAAGAAGACAAAGGAGAAGAAGAAGAAATAAAAGAAGTAACATAAGCAAAGGACTTCTGTTTGCAATGAACAAAAAGAGAAAGAGAGATGGATTTTATTTCATATACTTCTTTTTACGACTTAGATTTCATAAATTTGCAATGTTAGTTTTTACTTGTTGCATTTTATTCTTCTCATGTTTAATATATAGCCTTTTGGCAAAGTTAAGCACTACTCATACTAGTCACCTTTAGTAGCCTACAATATAAAGTAATGTTAATTTTTACTTGCTGCATTTTATTTGGTAGTGTGTTTGTATTATCAAGAAAATGTCTTTAAATTTATTACAGACTACTAAATTATGTAGAGAAGCTACAGTAGTAAAGTAGTAGACTGCATCTCACACTAATGAGTCAAAACATGTTTGGTCAATTCTAGTTGTGAAAGAAGTACTTGTAAGTAATAATGGTAAGAATTAAAGTTATTTTAATAATTTACATTTCTATCATATATCGTCTTTAACTAATTTCTTGTGTTTATTTTTATAAAGTTGGTACACCTTTTTGTACCAAGAGAAATATAGAAATGACAATGTCGATGAACACCCAACCTTTGATAAGAAACTTTAGAAGTAAGTTTCGATGGAATGGAATGTGGGTAGTTCATCTAGGAAGCAAGGCTTGGGTGGTCTTGATCCATACTACTCAGAAGAATCTACTGTTGGCTCTTCTAAGACATCTAATGTGTAATATAGATCTTCAACTCAGCCTTCTGCTTCATTTAATCCTAAATTTTTCAGTTCCTAGTTGTCACAGATGGCGACTACATTGGAGGACCGACTAAGTTCAAAAATAAGGAATGAAATACATGCTTTGAAGGACCAACTTGTAAGGTAAAGTTTTATGTAGCTTTAAAGTTTTTTATATGCATTAATTTTCATGTTTAATTCAGCATTAAAATATAATCTTTATCTAACATAACTTATTGTAAATTTGTTTTTTATAATCAAAAGATACAAGAATGAGGAAAAACTTGATTTGTCAAGTGACGACGACGAGGAGTATAGATGTGATCGCCATTCCATTCATGCATCATCCTCAAAAGATAAAGGAAAGAAAGCTCATAGAAGAAGAAAATGATTTGTATGGTATCGTTTTGACTTGTATCAATTCAGTGTCGTATTGTTTTAATGTATAATAGACGCGATCGAGCTTGTTATGTTGCAATAACAAATGGTACTTTTTTTATAAAAGTTGTTGACGTGTGATGTGTCTAATTTAATATATTTGTGAATGTAATTGAATGTTATTTTAGGAGGTATATTAATTGTAATCATTAATAATATTTACTTTTTTTTCCACTACAACGTATTCAGCCGTGACAGGCGCCACTTAACCCCTTTAGTGGAACCGTTGAGCATGGTTTTCCCTAAAGTCGCATCCCTTCTGAGGCTGCCTGAGATGCGCCCATTGCCTAGTCCGCTTCCTGCCTGGTACGATGCGAACACGTTCTGCGATTTCCATCGGGTCGTAGGT
>JAMKQA010032597.1:0-10006 GCA_024699735.1 Posidonia australis
TCAAGGCATGTAGATTCACAAGTGTGTATAATTGAATATTTGACTTTTAATAACTACTTGTCATATTTTCTTAAGTGATTATTAATCTTCAATCACATTTCATTTGTTATCATCAAAACATATTAATAGATTTTTCCAACAGAGACCCCAAGAAGCATTCGGGGAGTATCTTGGACGTTGGCGGTCCTTGCTTCGCAGGTCAAAGATAGACCCTCGGACGAAGAGTCTACTGAGATCGTGATCCGGGGAGCACAGCCAGCGGTTGGGGCTCTGCTTAGCATCCAGCCTGTCACCACTTTCACTGCATTGCTTCAGGCGGGTGCCTGTGTTGAGAGTTCGCTGCGCGGTGGCAGTTTTCCAGCACTCTCTGCATTTGCCGACCAGGCCACTGCCTCACATAGTGGTCCTAACAGCAGCAATAACAACCCCAACACCAATCCACCAGGAAGTGGGATTCTCCCAAGAATACCGTCTCCTACATTAGAGCCCCTACTGCTCCAGCAGATGTCAGCCCGCCCCCACAGCACCAAGTAGTTTATGCACCCATGCCAACACCTAGGGCACAACATGCATTGCACATTACCCCCACTGCCACACCTGTATATCCCAACCCACCGGCTAGGACGCGCCCACCGTTGGCACATCCACAGTCGAAGCGACAACGCCATGACCGATGCCACTATACCCCTTTAGTGGAGCCGTTGAGCATGGTTATCCCTAAAGTCGCACCCTTACTGAAGTTGCCAGAGGTACACCCTCCGCCTAATCCGCTGCCATCCTGGTACAATGCTAATGCGTTCTGCAATTTCCATCGCGTGGCTGGCCACACGACGGACAATTGCTTCACACTCAGGGACGCTGTCAAGGACCTGATTGACGAGAAGGTCATTGTGATTGACACCCAGGCAGCCACCCCAGCACATCCCCCAGTTGCACATCCAGCACAGCAGGCATAGCTAGCACACCCTAGCATAGTTAGTCAGCCTTTGCCGCAGCATCCGCCTCCGGGAGCGCCAGGTTCCTCGGGAGTTAATTTTGTTTCTTCTTCTCCTCCTAGGTCAGTTTCTTCCCCTATTTGTCCCACCACCTTGATTCATGATGTATCTTCTCCTTTTCCCCATCATTTGTATCGTTCCTTCCTCGATAACGTCGAGGAATCCATTTCAGTGATCTGTCCTACTATCAAGTCAGAGAACCCTAAGGTGCCACCAATAGCTCACACCCAGCATTCAGCTCTAGTTTATTTAGCAGCCTAGCCCCAATCCAGACCAGCACAGTTAGCACGCCCTCGGATCCACCAATACCCTCACCAGTACTACCAGCGCCTCTAGGTAGATACCCCTGCTCACCCTAATCCGTCAACCCCACCTATATAGTTAGTAGCCTGTCCTCCGGTTGTTGTTACTCTAACCCGTGACATGCATCGTGTCCCTTTCAACTACGTCACAGGAATGTGTGCAGAGGTGACGCGGTCGGGTAGAGTATACAAACCCGCAACCACCAGGCCTAACCCCTCTACTCAGGTCCCTAGCCAGCAGGCCCAATCATCTAGGCCATCAGCACCTATAGCAATAACCCCTACCCAGTCTCAGGCACATTCTCCTCAGCCACCTAGGCCTAGAGTAGCATAATTTTACCCCACCGCTAGCAGCCAGCCTTCAGCTGACATCACCGCCCAGCTGAAGAAGGTTCGAGCCGACATTTCCATTTGGGATCTTATTCATACGTCGGCCAAGCATAGGGAAGCTTTTCTTAGGGTCTTTCAGGCGGCCCGTGTATCCCAGACCATAGAGCCTGCTATCCTAGAGAACATGGTAGGTATGATCGCTGCACCTCAGGTCATCTCCTTCTCCAGCCAAGAGCTGCCTCCTTCTAGCACCAACCACAATTCTCCCTTGTTCATCACCGCGCAATATCAGAGTTTTCGCATCCCCCTCACGTTGGTGGACAATGGAGCAGGCCTTAATTTCTGCCCCTTGCGCACAGCAAATGCACTCGAATTCAAGGCCGAGGATGTTATACCAGCTGTGAAAGGGATGACAGCTTTTGATAATACGCATCACGATGCGCTCGGGATCCTTATCATCCCCCTAACCATTGGCCCTACCGGCTTCGACGTGGAATTTTACATCGTTGACATTGAACCTTCTTTTAACCACTTGCTTGGACACCCTTGGCTTCACAAGCATCAAATTATTCCATCAACCCTCCATCGCATGATTAAATTTTGTTGGGATGACAACGTCGTTGTTGTCCTAGCAGAAGACATGGAGATGGTTGAATCTGTCTCAGCTCTGACCCCACAAACTATTCATTTTGATCCTAAGCCAACTGATGTCCTCTTTCGGGTTAATCGGTTCGAGCCGGTTAATTTTATTCCTTCGTCAGAGCTTCCCGACCATTTGGTCACCTCTGGCAACCCCCACTTGATGATCGACAATCTGTGTCGCAAATGGGGATACGTGAAAGTATCACCTCTTGGGCTTTATGGTGAAGGAATCGCCGAGCCGATCGAAGTTGAAGAGTGGATTGAGAAAGACGGTTTGGGATACGATCGAGGCAGTCAGAAGCGATCGCAGCATCGGGGTAAGTCTTCCAGGATTGTTATTCCATGAGATTTATCCAACTTTATCAGCGCAAGCATTATGGATCCGAACCGCAGTTCCAATGCAGTATCGGGGTCATCAGCCTGGATTTTCCCTGAAAGTTAATATTCAGATTACAACCAGTCAGAACAGCAGAACAAAGAGCAGGCAAAACAGTCAACAGCTCAGATTCCGGTCCAAGAGACAGTTTTGGAGATCTGAATTTGTTGTTTCAGGAGCAGCTAGACCTGCTTGAAGAAGATATGGCAGAACACAACCGCAAAAGGAAGGGCAAAGCGGTTGCCATCGCAACACCAGCAGATTTACTAATACCACCCCAGGACCAGGCTTCAATCATGGTCCTACAAGGAACATACAAGAAGGATACTAGACCAGTGGAGTCAATCTCCTATCAGCTGGGAGGCGGGTCTAGTTGGTATTGGCAACATAGGCCTCACCTTGAGGGTGAGGATCAGAATGAAGCAAGCACGAGTGGGACAGACGGCGGCCCCACCGAATTGTAGCAGAGCAGTTGCCAACGAACAAGGTTTTGTGTATCAGCATCAGAGGCAGAAACGCTTAGCTCCTCAGACCATCTAGACAAGGAAGCACGAGCAGCATTGCAATGCCGGCACAAAAATATAAAGGTCACTGTGACAGTCCTCAAATGCCATCAGGGCGCAGAGTCGGAGGAGGTCTTTTCAGTAGACATCACTGATCCGACATTTGAAAGGGAGATCCTGTCAGAGCTGATTGCCTATGAGGAGGAGGATGATGACAGTGAGGAAGATCCCATGTAGATTCCATCCTTTGATGATGATCCCGAGGGCCCAAATCCTCATGTTGAGGAAGTGACAGAGCTTATCAACATTGGCATGGCGGAGGAGGTCAAAGAAACACGCATCAGTGCCAATTTACCACCACAGGCGAAGACAGAATTCATAGCATTCCTGAAAGAATATGGAGATGTCTTCGCATGGAGCTATGATGACATGGTGGGGCTAGACATCGAAGTGGTAGTTCATATTGCCACTAATTCTGAATTCCAAGCCAATTAAACAGAAGCTCCGCAGATGGCGACCTCAGTGGCTTTTAAAGCTCAAGGAGGAGATTATGAAACAGTACAAGGTCCATTTTCTTAAAGTTGTACTGTATCCTGAATGGCTCGCCAATGTGGTCCCAGTACCCAAAAAGGATGGACGAGTCCGCATGTGCATAGACTACAGAGACTATAATAAAGCAAGCCCCATGACTTCCCGCTCCCTCACATCGATATCCTGGTAGACAACACTGCTGGGCATAAAATGTTGTCTTTCATGGACGTGTTTTCTGGGTACAATCAAATCAGAATGGCAAAAGAGGATATGGAGAAGACATCCTTCATCACTTCATGGGGAGTCTTCTGTTACAGAGTAATGCCATTTGGGTTGAAGAATGCAGACGCAACCTACCAGAGGACCATGACAGCTTTGTTCCACGACCTCATGCATCAAGAGGTCGAAGTATATGTGGATGACATGATCGCCAAATCCAAAGAGCCCAAGGACTATCTCGCCTGTCTGAGGAAACTATTTGAACGCCTACGAAAGTACAAGCTCCGTTTAAACCCCAACAAGTGTGTATTTGGGGTATCCTCCGGAAAGCTACTAGGCTATATCATCAGTCAGAGGGGAATTGAAGTGGACCCTCACAAGGCCAAGGCTATCATTGACATGCCTCCTCCCACCATCGAGAAAGAAATTCGGGGTTTATTGGGCAGGCTACAATACATCAGCAGATTCATTTCACAGCTTACACCTATATGTGAGCCCATATTCAAGCTATTAAGGAAGAACACTCAAACTTCTTGGAATGAGGAGTGCCAAGCTGCCTTCGACAAGATAAAGCAATTGCTGGTGAAGCCTCTAGTTTTGGTGCCTCCCACGCTAGGACGCCCTCTGCTATTATATCTCTCCACAACATAGCACTCCATGGGCGCAGTCCTGAGGCAGCATGATGAGTCAGGACGTAAAGAGAAAGCTATCTATTACCTCAGCAAAAAGTTCAACGACTGCGAGGTCAAATACAGCCTGATAGAGAAAGTCTACCTATCTCTGGTGTGGGCCACACAGCGCCTCCGGCATTATATGATGGTGTACCCAATCCTCCTGTTATGTCGGCATGACCCTATCAAATTTCTGTTCCATAAGCCAGCCATGGTGGGCAGATGTGTTAAATGGTAGGTGATGTTATCCCAATACGATATCACCTTTGTCACGCAGAAGTCCATGAAAGGACAAGCCATGGCAGATCATTTGGCCGACTTACCTTTGCCGGAATATCAGCCCCTGCAGACCCAATTCCCAGACGAGGATATATTATTTGCAATGGGTGACGATGAGCCAGAGGAGCCTCAGAACGAGCGGTAATGGTGCCTCTATTTTGACGGTGCAGTCAACAAGCGAGGAAGAGGCATCGGTGCAGTTTTAGCAGCACCGCAAGGACAGCTTATCCCTTTTGCAAGAAAGCTAACATTTGAATGTACCAACAACGAAGCCGAGTACGAGGCCAGCATATTAGGCTTACAAATAGCCAGGGACCAAGGCGCCCAAGAGCTCCATGTGTTTGGCGATGCCATGCTGGTTATTTCCCAAGTCAATGGTGATTGGAAGACAAAGGACCAGAAGCTGGTATTATATCATGAGCACCTGCTGAAATTGATTGAAGAATTTGAAGATGTCAGATTTTCCTTTATGAAGCGAGCCAAGAACGCATATGCAGACGCCCTAGCAACCTTGGCATCGTGGTTGTCGCTCCCAGAGGCGTAAGCCATAGACATCTCAGTCACGAGCATTGAGCAGCCAGCACACTGTATGCATATCTGGGAGACGCCATCATCTGTTGAATTGCCGTGGTATCATGATATTAAAGCCTTCTCGGAGACTGGCAGCTTCCCCCTGTCATTGTTGCTTCAGACAAGAAAACCCTGGCACGATTGGCATCCAAATACGTGCTTAGGGCCAGGCAGCTATACAAAAGATCTTATAACTAGATGCTTCTCAGATGCGTGGACAAAAAGGAGGTAGACGAGTTAATGCTGAAAGTCCATGCAGGCACCTACGGCCCACACATGAATGGGATCCTCCTGGCCAAGAAGTTCATGCTACAGGGGTACTTTTGGTCTACCATGGAAACAGATTGCTGCCATTTTGTCAGGAGATGCCACAATTGCCAGATACACGGCAATTTTATACTCGCTCCTCCTCAACAGCTACATAACATGTCATCCCCATGGCCATTCCCTACTTGGGGCATTGATGTTATTGGGGCCATCCATCCTGCTGCATCCAACGAGCACCGCTATATCCTGGTAGCCATTGACTATTTCACAAAGTGGGTCGAGGCGACCTCCTACAAAACAGTCATAGCAGCTGTCACAGAAAAGTTCATCAAAAACAACGTTGTCGCCAGATATGGGGTTCCGTTTGCTATCATCATCTCAGACAATGGAACGAACTTCATAGCAAAAAGAGTTGAGGATTTTCTCCACAGCTGCAAAATCAGGCATCATAGATCGTCCCCCTATCGACCCCAGATGAATGGAGCAATGGAGTCGGCTAACAAGAATCTAGTCAAGATCTTGAAAAAGATGGCCAAGACTCACAAGGATTGGCACGAGCAGCTGCCTTATGCATTATGGGCTTATAGAACCTCCATCCGGACCTCCACAGCGGCAACACCTTATTCCTTGGTGTATGGCATGGAAGCAGTCCTCCCTTTCGAAATGGAGATTCCGTCATTAAGGATCTTGAAAGAGGTAGAACTAGAGGAGGCAGAATGGGTACAGGACCGCAATGTTCAGCTGGACCTGATTGATGAGCATAGGTTGCAAGCCCTACATCATGCCCAATGCTATTAGAAGAGAGTGGCCTGGGCATATCAAAAGAAGGTCCACCCGAGACACTTCGAGCCAGGAGACTTGGTCCTGCGTGCCATACATTTGCCAGATGCACGGGGAAAATTTAGGCTCAACTGGCGCGGACCTTTTGTGGTCAGAGAAGCCCTGTCAGCGGGAGCAGTCATTCTAAAGGGCATGGACCATATGGAGCAGTCAGAGCCCGTCAACGCCTCCTATCTAAAGAAGTACGATCAATGACTCTCAGTTGATCCCGATGCCTTGCACTGTGAGTCATGCATCATTGCACAGCATAAACAATTCTTTGCATTCATATTTTTTTTTCTTTAGCATTATCATTGTCCAATGAGGAAAATTGGGAGCTTGCCTGCAAGATGTATCAAGTCCTCCTCATGTGCCACTACCCTAAGAGCTTAGGATGTGAGGGAGAGATTTCAGAGGAGTGGGCTAAGTGCACAAATTCCCATGGGACCTATATCTCATGGGGGAGTTAAAATGTTCGGTCTAGAAAGAGAGTGAGCAGCAAAAAAAAAAGACCTAGGAGCAAAAAGAAAAAAATAAGGAGACAGAAGTAGCAGACAGAAGCCGAGCTCCACCGAGAGAGGCATGTAAACAACCTTACTCCTACCTTTTAACTTGAAGAGGAGTAGAAGCACGCACTTGCTATGCCTAAATGATCAAAGGGATTAGCCACCCCTCCAACACAACAGAAGTAGCAGCCACCCTCCTCAGCATAAGTGTTTATTACCTTCAAGATGGAGTTGGCATGCCTATGAGGGAGAAAAGAAAAATGAATCCTCAAAAGAGTATGTATAGGACCCTAAGCATTTGGCATGAAGCCCATAAATCTAAAGGAGTGCCACCAATACCCTAAGTGCCTAAGCTAGTGTCACATGAGTCGAGGGCACTGTCACCTCTCATAGCAGGCAAAACAGGCTTCCTTGGCGTTGAGGGCACCAATGTATCAATTCGCCATTTCTTTGCATTTGCATAGCATTATTTATTTTGTAAAGCATTATTTTTCGCATTTCGACCAGGGGCATGTCAGCTGCCTTATGAGTCGTGTCAGCATTTAGCTAGGGCACATTTTTAAGCATAATTGCAAGGCATCTTTCGCATTTCGACCAGGGGCATGTCAGCTGCCTTATGAGTCGTATAAGCATTTAGCATAGGTTGCATTCAGTTTGCAAGGCATTTTTGCTCATATTATGACCAGGGGCATGTCAGTTGCCTTAGGGGTCGTGATCCGAGCAAGAAGGCATTCAACCATGGGCGTGACAGTCATTTCTTTTAAACAGGAGAGTTTGAAATTAGAAATATATTGATCCTGGTAACCGATATGAACTGGCAAGAATCAGTAAACAATGCAGACCGATATCACTGTTATTATGTCCTATCTGGAGCACAAATATCAATAATCAATTCAAGGCCTCTTTGAGCTGCTAGCCTCCTTGCTATCGCTGCCACCAGGCGGATCCTTGTTCAAAGGCCACGTCTCCCTGATCTCCGCCTCACACCTAGCTATGCAGCTCGAGCCTTTGACGAAGGCAAGAAGAGATGGCGTGATGCCATCGCTCATCAGTCGGGCCAACCCAGTAGTAAGGCCTCCAGAAAATCCAGGGAGGACCACGAGTTGCATGTTCGTGGTGTTGAAGAAGGCAGTGAAGTTCTGTGATGCAGAAGATATGATGCGCCACGTCACAGAATCCGCCTCGAGATTCCATAGTTTTTCACACAATTCAAGCACCCCCGGAAGTGATCTTGAGTGATGGGTACAGCTGTAGGCCTCAAAGACGTATGGCCGGGGACGCAAAATCATCACCCCCATGTGAGCAGCAAACCAGACCTGGCAAAAAGGAGTTATGGTTAATTAAAGCACAGCAGAATTTTATTAATGGTCAAATGATCTGCTTACCTGCACCAGAGCGCCACATCCATAGAAGTGGCGGGAGCGCCTCGAGGCCTGGTCCAAGCCTACAAAAGTCTCAGCAAGCAGAATGAGAGCCAGGTCGATTTCGCGAGCCGTTACCGCCCATGCTATCTCGGCCACCTCAATGGCCACAGTTGTCCGGCCATGACTGAAAATCAGTTCCCCAAAGAAGTGCAGCACAAAGCAGAAAAGCCACAGAGGGTTCGAGGAGTGGGCACCAATGATGCTATCGAAGTAATCTAGGCGTATCATGGGTGTAGGACCATCTCGGCAGACAATGTTTTTCTCACATTCTTCCTTAAAGACACCCGTGAGGCGGCTCACGACATGGACATAGCTGTCGTGGCGGAAAAACACAGAGGGAGACAAGAATGGCGATAAGCCGCAGATGCGCCGGACCTCCTCCAAAGTGATGGTCATTTCCACCTGTCCGAAGCGGAACACGTGCGAGGCTAGCTTCCAGAAACAGGCCATGGCACATAGTAAATGCCAATTAACCTCCACTTTGGCAATACTGAGGAGGGAGGATGATATGCCCCAAGTCTTCAGTTGTTCTCGATCAGTACGCGTCAATGCGTCAATCCAACAGCGCAAAGCATCCGAGCAGAATTTCGGGGTCTCCATGGTTGGATAACTCTGCAAGCATTAGCCATGGCATTAGGAGATGTAGAAAAATTCAGTGGTATATGGCATGCAAAAATCAAGTGTGAAGGTATAAAAAAAAAAATCCTGTTCGTAAGAGACCAAGTGCCAAGAATCAGCAATAAAATAAAGGAAAATCTACAAGCAACGGGTAACTAAAAAATCTGCCGAGAAAATCTTCCATATAGTCAACATGCACACTAACATGCATAATCTGCAAGGGGAAAATCTGCAAACTGGCGGCAATACAGATGCAAAAAGAAATCTGCTGTAAAAGAGAAAAAATTCGTAGAATAGCATAAATGCAGAGATAGTTTATGGAATCTGCAAAAGCTAGCAAAGGTTAACAGAGAAAGCATGCATAAAATCCAACAGAATATAGCTACAGAGGATCATGCAATAGATGTCTCCTATGAGACAGGAATGAGCAAAATCAGCATGAAGCAAAGCAGCAAAAATGATAGTAGACCATACCATTATGCGTCCGTGCAGAGAAACAGGATTGCAGAACAAAATTGAGGTCTGTTGTGTTTTCCTTTACGAGAGGCGACGGCTTTTCTCGTAAAGAACGAGGTTCTTATAGGGAAGCAGCAGGGATTTGTATCAGGAAAGGAAACAAAACTCGCCATTTCTGGGGACGCACCTATATGGCGCAGTAAGCTTTTAATTAAAAGAAAATTAAAAAAACATTTATATTAAAAAAAAATACAGAAACATTGATTTCATTGCAAATAAGTCCTTCTGGAATTACTTTCTGGTCCATTTATTGCATATAAGTCTTGCACTCATTTTTCTAAAATGTTTCGAATAAAGTTTTAACTGAAAATATTACATGTTTTACCCTGAACATTTAAAGTAATGTTTTCTGAGCTTAAAACTTTAATAAAAGCCCCCAGAGTCTTTAAAACATGTTTTCTCTCAGACATTTTGCTAAAAGGACCCTGCACTTTCTCA
>JAMKQA010032600.1:0-10007 GCA_024699735.1 Posidonia australis
TTAATAAATAACTCTTCGATGCTGTTGATTATTGATTTACTGCCTAATTGTTTTTGTTTTGTTTAATCAAGAGGTCTACTATTTTACAGCCTGAAAGAGTCAAGGGTTCGATAATCGGTGAGGGAGAGGAAGGAGAGAGAAGAGTGAGGTATTCTAAAATACCTCTTTTTTACGTGAAATAGTAAAAATGCTTAATAAATAACTCTTCGATGCTGTTGATTATTGATTTACTGCCTAATTGTTTTTGTTTTGTTTAATCAAGAGGTCTACTATTTTACAGCCTGAAAGAGTCAAGGGTTCGATAATCGGTGAGGGAGAGGAAGGAGAGAGAAGAGTGAGGTATTCTAAAATACCTCTTTTTTACGTGAAATAGTAAAAATGCTTAATAAATAACTCTTCGATGCTGTTGATTATTGATTTACTGCCTAATTGTTTTTGTTTTGTTTAATCAAGAGGTCTACTATTTTACAGCCTGAAAGAGTCAAGGGTTCGATAATCGGTGAGGGAGAGGAAGGAGAGAGAAGAGTGAGGTATTCTAAAATACCTCTTTTTTACGTGAAATAGTAAAAATGCTTAATAAATAACTCTTCGATGCTGTTGATTATTGATTTACTGCCTAATTGTTTTTGTTTTGTTTAATCAAGAGGTCTACTATTTTACAGCCTGAAAGAAGCATCGACCACTACAAAATTTTGCAACACATTTCTAATCTTGATCAATCACATACACGTGGCCTACTTGTCTTATTATTCTGGGCCACATAGACTGGAAAGGTGAGATCGAATAAAAGCAACTCCATTCTTGTATCCTAGTCCTAATAATAACCTCTGCATCATGGACTTTAGCTGTAGCCCATTCACAGGAGTCTGTTTCTATTGTGCGAAAAGAAGTCTTTTTTGTCGTGTAAGCGTCTAGAAGGCAACCATTTCATCCTCATAGTACCCGTCGGATTTAGTAGCACCTAAGTTGACATTGATAATTTGATATCATGCACCTTTCTAGCTCCTAGTTGGGTAAAAGCTTGAAGAAAATATGAATAATCACAGAGAAAAGAGAACGACACGGATTTAATAGCACCTAAGTTGACATTGATAATTTGATATCATGCACATTTCTAGCTCATTGTTGGGTAAAAGCTTGATAAAAACATGAATAACCACAAAGGAGAACGACACGAAGATTAGAAAGATCATATAGTAGGCAGAAGAAAGTAACTCTCAATTGAAAGGGGAATACAAGGTCTTGCAAAACAAAGAACCCCTGCAGATATCAAACTTAAGCAAACAAGCTTTCTAGATGTGCGAAACAAAAGATCCCCTAACGAAGGATGTGGATCTAGAGACAAACCCTAAGACTAGCAGTGCAAGACAAAGCTCTCTAGTGCATAAGCCAAATTATTACAATACAACAAGAAGTTTACATGACAGGCAAAGCAAATTACCATCTGAGGTTTAGGCAGAGGCATTGTATTCTTGATTCAGTAGCTGAACCACCTCGGCCACACCCAGTTCCATTTCCTTTTGGATGGCAGAGCTCTCAGGTAAATCAAATTTCCTCCTCCTCAGAGATCCCAACCTTCCACAACTCTGAGGATCGATTATTTCCAGCATAGCCTCCAGTTCGTCCACCATTGACCTCCTTGCAGCTCTAACCATGTAATCGGGGCCCTGTTTAGGTGTAAAGAGTTAGCAGAGCTCCTTAAAACCAGAGAAAGGAAAAAAAATCAGGATAATTTCATTTCATTTCATTTGAAATCAGGATAAGTATATGCATCAAGGCATTATGAAATGCTATTTGACAAGGCATATAGCTAAGTTCGAAAAAGAAAAAAAAGGAATATAATTTGAGAAATTAAGAATAAAGGACACAACAATCAGAGATGATGTTAGACTTTTCGGATATGCATGGTGAAAGCAAACACTGAATCCAATGCATTCTTCTGTTGAACGTAAAAGTTTACTATCTACGTAAGGTAATCACGATGGAGCAATATAGTGATTTTTACATATGAACCAAGAGCTTGACTCAATTACCTCTATGGCATCTACAGTAACGAGGAGGACAATAATCTTCTCAGAAAACCTCTGCCTTTCTTCTGCATCACTTGCAACATGGCGGCGATACGAGAAATTTGAGAACAGAGCCCTGATCTCCTTGAGCTTAGCTTTTGCAACTGCAAGATCTCGAAGCCCACGAAGCACCTGAGAACGTCTAATCAGATGTGCTTTAAAGCTCATTTGAATCAACATGGCTGCATCTTCGGGAGATAATTCCTTCTTTTTGCCATGGCAATAGCTGAGAGTTCTCTTCGCAAAGGCCTTAACCAGAACACAAAAAACACCAAAAGAAAGGCATCAGTATATACAGCTCAAGATCATTTTACAAGAACTGGAACAACAGCAAATAGATATTCTCTAGAATTCTAAGAGTATAGTACACATAAAACAGCAATATGACCTAGATGCATCTCAACTTCTTTTAAAATAGACTACATTTAGCTTTGTGAACAAATACATTAACACAGCCCAACACCACAAAAAGAAAAAACATCCAAATCCCACCAGCAGAACACCTTGAAATTACCCATCATTCCTACAACTTGCAATTGCTAAGTCTGTAGAACACATCACAAGTACAGACAAAAAGGTTGGAGTAGAATGCTACATAAACATGCATGATATGTGCTTATCAACCCATAGGCACAACTACAACGCTTAAGTGGTAGGTCTTATACAAAATGTATCCTTTTTTTTCAGGGGACAGAAAATAAACACTTAATGATGAACATTAAAATCCACTTGAGAAATAGACATAATACTCCACTCCCCCCCAAAAGGTTAAACTCCAAAAACACATTAAAAGCGTCACGTGACGAGCATGCAAAACAATGGCATCTTCTAAAACCAAGTTCCACTGGTAGCTTTTTTTCTCAACTACTCCATCATACTTACAAATTAGAAAATCATATCATGTAGTCGTCCTCCACTAACCACTTGCGTGTAAAACAAAAACCCACAAGATCAGACTCAATGGAAAACCGAACAAAGCATTGCTCATTTGGTACGTGACTTTTACCTAGTTGAGGGGTTGCGGGTTCGAATCTCAATAGATGTAGAACTTAAAAAAAGAAAAGAAAAAAGACTCAATGGAAAGCGTGAAAATACCGTAGCAGTTTAACTTCTCTAATTTATTAATTCCAGTCTACAGACAACGATCCAAACGGGTCACTAATCAGAACGGACATATCATCATAGTAATTAATGTAGTTCAACAGAAAAAACTTGATCAGTACCCAGAAGCCAAAGAACTTAACAATGCATTTTAACAGGACAACAATTGATAAACCACTAACTTACAAGCACAGATAGATCAAATCACTCATTTCTGTGGTTCAAGGGAAAAAATATCACAACCCAACAACTAATCAGAACAGATAGATCAAACTAGTCACAAATGCATACACTCCCATTACCTTTCGGAGACAGATGGCGCCTTGATCCATCTTGGGGTCCGTAATCTCCACCACCCTCGTCGACCTGGTACCATTCTTCTCCACCTTCGTCTCCTCTGCCTTCTTCTTCCCCTTCTTCACCTCCCCCTTCTTCTCACCACCACCAGCAAGAGCGCTCGACACCTGGAAGGTATACGTCCTCGACGGCTCGTCCTTCTTCCTCCCCTTGTACTCCTCCGTCCACTTCATGTCCCTCTCACCCCCGGCCTTCGCCGTCGCCACCCACTTGTACTTCCGATCCACCCCACCCTTCTCCCCCTCGACCTCCGCCGTCCACTTGTACTTCCTGTCCCTCTCCCTCCCCAACCCAACCTCCAGTGCCGCCACCCGGCTGGCAAGCGCCCGGATCCCACTCCACTGCTCGACATGGCCGACATCGACCAGGTCCAGCCCCGGGGAAGGGAAGTGGTAGGGAAAGGCGAGATCCTGCGGGGTCGGAGCGAGGAAGTCGAGAGCATAGTCGATCTTCCTCTGCAACATGCGTTCTTCCACGAACAACGCCTCGTCGGAGAAGGGGAGGTGGAAGGAGGTGTCGGCGGGTTTGAAGGGGCAAATGGAGGTGGTAGTGGTGGTGGCGAGTTTGAAGGGACAAATGGAGGTGGCCGTGGAGAAGAAGGTGGTGGGGAGTGGATCGAAGAGGTCGAATCCAGAAAACCAGCTCATTTTGGACGATCTAGGGTATGGTTTTTCCCTCCTATTCTTCTGGTGATCTCTTGTTTTTGCTTGCTCTCCCCTTTGTGGTTGCAGGAAAAAAATGGTAGGGGAGAGTGAGAGGTTCAAAAAGGAAGGGTGGGGAGGGAGAGTGGCACTGGGAGGAGGGATGATGGTATTGATGTGCTGAAGGACAAAAATAGAAGAAACCAAAATTTCATTTATACCCTTATGGCCAAGCATTTCGAAGTACACCGTGGAATACATTTTTTTTGTTTTTCAATATCATATTTTTCAAGAACATAGACATATTTTCCAAGTTATCTTTGCAAAGAAGATAAATTTTTCGAGAAAATGTCTTTAGTAGTTTGCACGACAAGAAACGAGAAACGACCGTGAAGATAAAATTTTTTAAAGTATATTATACCCTTTGGACTTGTTTTCTTACACTCTACGTTCATCTGGTCGATCATCGATCATATCAATATTGAAACGAGAAAGGACTCTTGTATGATGTTGGAATCATTTTTCCCATGATTCTTACTTCTTCTGTAACATCATTCAACTTATTAGTAAAGTAAACTTTATTAATTTAAAACACAATATAATCGACATAATTTTCACACGAAGGACCATAGTTTTTGAAGAACATCAACTTTTATTATGAAGGAGTTTATTTTGAGTGTTGGGCAGCACAATGATATTTGGTGTATGTGGGACATTTTGGACAGGCGTGAGAGACATTCACTATTCATTCCTGCAGGAAAGAGAATCTGGCATATATACAAATGGAAAAGTATAACTTTTAGGGCTTCAACATCAGCAAATTTATTCGCATGTTACAAAAAACCTTGATGTTCTCTCTCCTGTGGGAGCTGGGGAAAGAAGGGAGCAAGTGACAGATCCGTAAATCCCGAGAAACAGAGGGGGATTCATAGATAAAGGCCGGAGTTCGAGACGAGAATATGGATCTACTTTTTGCGTGGTAAGACGACATATTCCTGAGAAGGAGGTCTCTGTTCTGAATCCAGTGGTGGAGCAAACAGGCTAATTTACCCCTACTTTTTCCCCGTAAAGATGAACCCCTGGTCGCTTGTTTAGGAGGGTGGTTGTTTGGACAAGTCAAAACAAACGGGAGGAGCTGTGCCTTTCCGTGCTTCACATGGGTTTACGTGTGGAAGTGGTACGGAGTTCCGAAACTGCCCTGTGTGATCTTGTGAGTTATCAGAGGTACTTCGATAATTGTAGCAAATAAGTTGAGGGTATTTTGGGGAATGGACAGGGGACGTCGTCAGCTTTCAGAAAGGTTCAGATATTCAGATGCACATGATCGGCACTGAACTATCAGCTGTTGAGCTTTGATAAGGTCAAGATGTTAAATGCTAAACTTCGAGAGACTTCCACAAGCACCAGTGGTCTAGTGGTAGAATAGTACCCTGCCACGGTACAGACCCGGGTTCGATTCCCGGCTGGTGCATTTTTTCTTAACACTTTTATGTCGTTTTTTGCTTGCTTCCATTTTTCTCTTTGGATTTAGCTTTTACCAGCTTTGAAACTTTGCTTTCTTTACACGTATGATCCTTAAATACTTTAAAGCTCATGTTGCCCTTACGCTTAAAGTTTCTTTGTGTAGATTATCAACGTGTATAGGCACACACTTTGAAACTTTTAAAGATTTGCTTCTTTCAAGATATTGGTAATATATTAGTAGTATATTACTAGATCGATGTAGAATAGAAATGGTGAATTAATAACATTCACCGAGTTTAGGAACAAGTGGCACACCTCGAGCTTTTGCGTCTAAAACAAGACAACAAATCAAAAGACAACTTGTAGACGTCTCAAATCAACGTTCCATCTCCAACGACACATCTTTCATATTCCACCTGAATACGTCTCATTGCCTTATCTGAATATATATTAGTATATATTAGCATCAATCCTGACTTCATAGTGCATTAAAAACAACCATATTCCAAACAAATGCCATGCAAAATAAATCTGCAAGAGCCCCTAACTAGTATAGCATGACAAGAAGCTAATAAAACTTCCAAATGCTAAGACAGACGTAATAGGTCCTCTTTTTTATTACTACGGTACTTCCTTCTGAGAAATAGCTGACAAAGAACATTTGACTCTTGTTTGGATATAAAACTGAACTCACCTATAGCAAATGTCATAAGCCACCACATGTTTTGTTTTAAGCCTCGTGCCAGCTATGAATAAATCAGAACTGCTTCACCTTCTTTTCTATTGGTAAACTTTCTTCCAAGTGGGCATCTTGATCACTAGATGGCAAACACACGGTCTTCATGGATAATATAATATTTCATTTATGAATGCGAGCAATAATCAATGTACAGGTTGATAAAATAATCAAGAGTTATGAAAGCAATCAACGTGATTTAATCCTCCAAAGAACAGATAAAATGAACTAATGACATTCACTAGATCAGACTATAGTGCATCTTCTACATCAAACTACGGTACAGCAAAATATGTCTCATCGACTTGTCTTCTAAATATACATATCAACAACATCAATCCCTAACTTTATTGTGGCATTCGACCAAAATCCAATAACATACCCATGCAAAATTGATTGGCAGGAGCTTCTTCCCTAGGATATAGGAGAGAAATATCTTAACAATCTCCAATAAAAAAACATCTTGCCAAAACTAATGCATCCAGTTGTGACAATAATCAAAAGACTATTCATTAACAGAAAACAGTGAAAGAATTATGGTAATAAGACTTCAGATGCTAAGATAAACATAGGAAGAATTCCATATCTATTTAATAACTAGCAACTCTTTCTTAGTTATAGCTGGCATACGTAGAACATTTGACTCTTGTTTTGCAAGAGAAAACGGAGCTCATGTATATTAAATAACATGAACTCACCTCACCATATCTTTAATGTTAAACATTGTACAAGCTGTGACTAAATCTGGACACTTTTCAAGTGGATATCCTACTCAGTAGACAGTGAAGACACGTTTTCATGGGTAATACAACATTCCATGTTTTGTAACTCGAACCATAATAAATGTCCAAGTTCATAAAATAGCCAAAATTTTCAGTTGCGGTTGCCCACATGTTTTTTTATTAACCACCGCACCCCTCGCTATAAAATAAAACGAGAGTTAAGCGAACAAACAACATAAATTAATCTTCCAAACAACTTATATAATAGGATCGTAATATGTTCCAGATCAGAGGGCAGCACATGCTTTTGGAACAAATTAATGCTACTCAAAACTGATTACCAATAAATGTTGCATTTCTTCCATGAGAATGGTCCATTTTCTCCAAAACCAAAAAGATGTGGTCGCTAATTTCTAACTAAGGGTGAAAGAAACATCCAGTAAAGAAAAATGAAATGAAAAGGATCTCCAAAATTTATTATACATTGTTTAGCATACAACTTATTTGAATAAAAGACGCACAACTAAATATGAAAATCAACTTATTGTTAAAAAAATAAGGATTTACTCACAATCCCAATTGACAATTGCTGTACTTTAACGACATAAATTATGCTTCCTTGTTGGATTCTGTAAGAAAGAGGGGAAATGGTAAGATTAGTTGTATAAAACTAGCAACAGTTGTTATCTCATCAAGGGGTTCAGTTAACATTTAGAGTCCGTTTGATAGAACTTTTGGACAACTTTTGGACAACTTTTGAACATATAACTTCTCTTCAAAAGATATAATGGTCCAACAGTTTTACCAAACACTAAAAACTTTTTAGAAGTATGTAACTTTTAGAACAATAATTCCTTTACATTTCCAGAAGTAGGGTTATGACAACTTTTGGTCAAAAGTTAACTTCTACACTTAAGTTCAAAAACTGAAGTTTTGTCAAACGGATCCTTAGTCTAGAACCATGTTAATATATGGGAATCCCAACGAACAATTAGGGCACACAAGAAATTCCTATTGTCATAGATACTGTATAAGGTCTGATCTTTTGCCAATGGAATGTTAAAGCCACATGTTTTACATACTCCAAAATCTCTACCATAATTATTATCATCAATACTATTAGGCATAAGCTTTCTGAATTGTAGTCCACCTATACCTGGCGATGGCAAGAATGTTTTCATGTGGAGTTTGGTCACAAACTCTAATACAAAGGATGAATGATGATATAGTAATATTCACTGACATTACTTCTACGGTTCAAGAAAACTTGGAATCGAAGGTTCTTACGAAGAATTGTTCTGAAGTTCCTCTGTGCTTGCTTGATTAAGTGATTGTCGTCCCAAACATCACGATAATTTTCTGGACGGACAAGTTTATTCTTCCCATTCACCACATACATCTGTTTTCTCCATTCCTCTACAGCAGGATATCCGCATCTTGCAGCCAACCAATCATCATACTCAAACTGCATATCATTTGGGCAATAAAGGCACCTCAGCCATTGGAAGAAAGTACCAGCTCGAAATAAAAAAAATCCTTTAACATGAAATACGAAAGAGACCTTGTGGAAATTGGATTTGTGTGTCTCATGCTTAGATCTTACTGACAAAATTAAACTTACCTGGAGACCAGAGAGGCAATGAGTGTATCTCTTGGGATAGCCAGAAGCTTCAATCTCAGCATAGAAGCTTTTCACGTCTTCCATCATTTGTTTATCCATTGGAAGGGTAACTCGGCCAGATAAAACAGCTGCCACCCACTTGCTTTGCAATTCAAACAATGGGAAAGGGATGACCTGTCACCATGGATGTGAACACGTCGATAAAACAATTTGATGTCTGGAGAAAAAACATAATTAAAATGCTTTAAATTATTTGTGTATAAACCTTCCACGGTAATCCAATGAAAGAAAGGCCAGGACTCAGCTTTGGTGGGAAAATATGCTTATAAAGAGGTCCCACACGGTTATCATCAACTGTGATAGTATCACCTGTTTTAAGAAAAGGAAAATGGTACTTGTACCTAAGAGGAACACACACAAATAGACAAACATCAAAAACTTGATATTTTCCACAATGTCATTCGTCTTTAATGGTTTGTTTGATGATGAGTGTGGTAAAAAAATCAGACATACAGGACTAGTCAGGATACTTACCCCGTGCAATGCAAAATGACATCAACATGCAATGCAGTTCCATCATGAAAGACAATCAATCCATCTTCATTGGCTTTCTCAATCTACATAATATCACTTGAATTAACTTTAGTAAAGCATAAGTACATTTGTTAATACTAAATGGAAAAGAGTATACATACCATAGCATGGATCCACATGTTATCATATCCGGGTTGTTTTTTTGGGGTTCCTAGAGGGTCCTCTGATCTGGATGCAATATGAACTTCCTTAGCGAACCTTGAGATGTCCCTAGAGATATCAAAAGCACTAGCAGAACTCCCAATCAAAACCACAACCTGTAAAGAGGCTCAAGGAAATCTATATAGCCCTTTTTGAAACCAACAAGACTTAACATTACAATACCATTGCCATATTGTGGAGTACCATAGCTCAAGCCACCGCAATGGTAAGGGAATGATACTCCAAGAAAATTATGGAATCTAATTTGATAGACAAAATAAACCTTTTACGCAAATGTTTCACATAATATGTCAAAGATCATTTAGCATGTATATATAATGTTGTAAATATGTCTTGAATTATATCTTTGTTTAGGGTTAGTTTGGTCATTTGACCAGTTAGGTGTCCTAGTATTTAAGAAGGCTAAGGCACAGAATATGTAACCTCTTTTGCATAATGTAGTCCTATTTTGTCTCCATCTGTGTGGAGAGAACTCCTCCCTCTTCTCTCCATGTCTAGGGTTTCATGTGAGGTTCGTCTGTGGGGAAGGGTTTGGATGCT
>JAMKQA010032622.1:0-10072 GCA_024699735.1 Posidonia australis
GCTGCTGGGATTTTACGCAAGGGGTGGCTAGTCCCTTAGGCTGCTTGGATTTCATGCAAGGGGTGGCTAGTCCCTTGGGCTGCTTGGATCTTCAGGATGTTTGCTTCGACTCCTCCCCAAGGTAAGTGGTAGGGATAGAGTTGGTCTACTTGCCTCTCTCTGTTAGGGCTAGCTTCTAACTTTGCCTTCTGTCTTCTTATTTCTTTTATGCCCATGTAGGTATTTCCATTTTTATTTTGGCTCACACTCATGCTCGCTCCTAACATTTTATCTCCCTCTGGAGGTGTAAGTCCCTGTGGGAGTTTGGACACTTCACCTAACCATGTTTGGATGGTGGCTCCCTCACTCGCTAGAATGTCTAGGCAACGACAACTGAAGAGGTGTAGACCCTTCTCAAGCAGGCTAGCTATTCTGATTCTCATCATCAGGATGTGATGCTGATGCTTTATGCTTAGATGGATGCAATTATTGACGTGCTTAAGTTACTGATGCGCATAAAAAGACAAATGCTATGGATTAAATGCACTTGGATCGCCATTTATTTAAAAACATGCATGCATGAAGGAGTAATGGATGATGCGTGATGCACAAAAGGAAACTTTGCAAGGCAAGGATATACGTCCTCCGCTCATTGGTAGTACTTCTTAAGATAACATGTGTCCATTGGCTCCAATTGCTCCATGTGGCCCACCAAAGCCATGCCATTGGAATGAACCTGAGTTTCCAATGATGAGGGAGTGGCTGCTTCAACCGTTGCTATCTTGCTGTTCCAATGCCTCAATACTTCCTTGATGTTTTTTTGCCAGCACGACGAGCTGTTCTTGATACAAAGCTTCTATGTCTTGAGCATCTGTGTCTCTACGACCGCTCCTTTTGCCCTTATCAGAGGCGATCCATGTGGTATGCTGACTCTTGGTCATTTCTCATGCAAGGGTTAGTTCTCCCTGTCGACAACTGAATTTGAGCAAGCATCGTGATAGAAGATGCGGCTGGCATTGTGGATGAAGTTGAAATTGTTGTTTCTAAGGATGTGCTTGTACTGGGAACTAACTCGGCTGCTGGGGTTGCCACGGGGACTATTGCTGTAACTGAAACTATTATGATTGACTGATGCTGTTCCCGGTGTGACAGTTGGAACTGGGACTACTGTGGTCAGAGTTGAAACTACTGCCATTGGAGCTAGGATTGCTATGGTTGAAACTGTATATGCTGTGGTTGGGAATGGAAATGCTGTGATTGGAGCTGAAATCGCTGCAGTTGAGGCTAGAACCGCTGTAAAGGAATTATAATTGTCGTGGCGAGAATTGAAACCGTTGTGGCATTCTCCTTAGAAGAGTAGTCCTCACTGTCTGCTGGTTCAGTTGTGCTTGTCGGTGTGTCTTGCTGTAGCCTTGTTGTGTTTGGACTTTGACCTGGACCGTGAATCCCTGCACTAGCAAAGTGAGTGAAGGCTAGAGGGGAATTCTACCTCGATTGTAGTAAGCGCCAATAATGTCGCAGCTATTCGAAACTGGGTCTTCCTCGCTTTCTCCTCTTCTCCGTAGGAACGGCTTAGCGATCCCCTGACTGTACTCCTAGAGAGGTATCTCTTTCTCATATTCCCAATGGTGACATATATTCTTGACCATCTTGGGAGGATTGCTATGAACAGGTGGGTAGCAGCCAGTTCAAATTCGAAGATGAAGTTAACCGGCTCAAACCAATTAACCCAGAATGGAACATCAAAAGGCTTGGAGTAAAGGTGGATAGTCTGGTAGGATGAGGTTGAGACAGTGGCTTTCTGCTGCGATGGGTTCACAGCGAACTAGCAAACTCTGACTAGGCAAAACAAAGAGTGAGAGTGGTGCACACGAGTGCTGTCAGATAGAACTAAGGAAGAGGTAGGACGATGAACAAGGCTGATTAAACCCGATGGATTCTCTCGGAGAAGATTGGGGGAGAGAGGATGAGCTCCTAAAGCTCCAGCATCTTCAAGGTTTGCCGGCTCAGACAAAGTGTGGTCAACTATTCTAGGGTGTGCACATGCCTTTGCGGGCGTGGGTTCAGGTACCTATGTGAGCTACTCTTATGGGTTGATGACAATGTGTCCATCATCGATCAAGTCTTCGACAGCACTCTAGAGAGCACAACAGCCATTTGTCGAATGTCCATGAATGCGATGGAAATTGCAGAACAAATCCTCTTTATACCACTTGGGAAGTGGGTCTGGTGGTGGACGAATCTTCGCTAGCTGCAGGAGTGGTGCAACCTTAGAAAGGGTGTCGCTCAATGATTCACTGAGTGGGGTGAAGTCGCCATCCTTACAGCAAGGTCGCTTTTGCCGTTGTTGCTGCCATTGCTGAGCTGACACTGCGTGACGTGCCGGCTCAACATTGGTGTGTGGTGTAGTGCATGCAGAGCTAGATGCTGGTGAGGGTGAAGATATAAGTGTGGGTACTATTCCCTACGTGCCAACGACAATGCTCCCGTTGACAATTAAAGTCTAAATGACATCCCTCAAAGTGTGACAACCATCAGTCGAGTGCCCCGGGGCTCGATGATAATCGCAATATACGCTCGCGTCATACCACAGAGGTGGTGAAACTAGTGGGGGACGTGGATCAGGGAGTCTCAGAAGTGACACAACCTGAGGAAAAACAACGCTCAACGACTTGCCCAGTGGAGTGTAGTCACTTTCTGCGCGGAGGCCTTTGCCGAGCCGACGTGATGTGATGCACCGACTTGACGGTGGAAGTTGTGTGTGCAGTGTGCAATGATGACCTACGTGTTGGGACTTGAACCTAATGTTGAGGTGGACAGTGAGTATGTTGTGCTGTGTGTGATGTTGAACGTGACATCAACAGTTGTGGCACCGGTACAAATCCAGGGGATGGACTCGAGAAGTGTTGTATTCTCTCACAACCAATGGGTTGGTCCTTAAGTGCTTGTGATGCATGATGTAACAAGTGCAGTTGTGGTGCAGGAGGTAGAGCTAACGCCTCCATTGTTGGAGCCGTGTGAAGCTGAGGTGATGGTATGGCCGATGGTGCAATGGGATGAGCCTGCAATGCCATAGTGGTCTGCACCGGAACTCCAAGGGCTGAAGGAGGAGGACCCCCCATCGAATCAAGGGAAAGAGCCATGTGCCCGAGCCTCGAGGCCAAAGCTCTCAAGTATTGAGCCTACATGGCCGAAGACTCACCAAAAGATGGGTCAGATGGCAGGAGAGGAATGAGAGTGGCGTCTAAAACATAACTAGCCATAGCCGGCTGGACATCTGGAAAATGAGGGCCCGAGAGGTGGAAAACAACAAGCAATACTCTCGAGGCCTGCAGGGTGATTGGCAAAGGTGAGTGAGCTAGTTGGGTTACTGGGGTATTAGGGGAAGGTGACTATGTTGGCGGGGTTGTTGGATACTTCAATCCGGTGGTGAGTTGGATCACGTTCACCGTGGAGATCGAACCCTCGAGAAAGGAGCGATACAAGGATAGTGAGAATGGAGTAGAAGAATCATGGATTAGATCTGAGGGGTCCAGCACAAAAAGGTTGGATCGGACGGGAAAGACAGCATGGATTCCAGAGGTCTCTAGTGCACCTGGATGGCCATGTTCGGGGAAAGACTGGCTAACAATGCTAGATGGGACAAGGATGGATGCAGATGCTTGTGCTTGTGTGGGTTCAGACTCCACCGGTTGGGTGTGTATGACAATGACCTCGTGGTCGATCACGTCTTGAATAGCATCCTAGAGCGAGAGGCAATTATCCGTCGCATGCCCCGCGATGCGATGGGAATTGTAGAATAGATCCGCTTTGTACCACCCCAGCAACGGATGTGGTGGTGGGCGAATCCCCGGAAACTTCAATAGTGACTGTACCTTAGGAAGGACAACGCTTAAGGGCTCGGCCAACGACGTGAAATGGCGCGTTGGGAGGTGTGGTCGTGCTTGTCTTTGGTACGGTCCTTGCCTTGCCGATACGACGGGGTATACCAACTCGATGGTGGTGGTGATGTGGGAAGTGTGTGATGCTCTGCACATGGGTGCATAAGTTAACTACTGCCGAGTAGGATGTCTCGCATTGACAGGCGCAGCTGGGGACTTGATGTATGCGACGGCGTTCTGGGAAGGCTCTCCCCTTTTGTTGGGGTTGCTGCTCACGCCAATGTGCTTGTTGTTACCGCTGCTTGCTCCCAGGGCAGAAGTGGGTGATGTAGCCTACTTGGCGAATGCGGTAAGTGCAGGGAAACTGCCACTACGTAGCGAGCTTTCCACATGAGCGCCAGCTTGGATCAGCGATGCAAATGTGGTGATAGTAAGCAGAGCCCCGATAGCTGGCCGCGCCCCACGGATAACCATCTCAATTGATTCCTCATCTGAGGGTCTATCCCGAACTTGTGATGCAAGAGCGCGCCAACGTCTGACATACTCCCCAAATGAGTCTTGCGACTTTTGCTTGATGGCGACAAGGTCCTCGCGCTTAGGGACCAAGTCAAAATTAAAGGAATACTGATCTAAGAACGCCTAGCTGTGGTCGTTCCAAGTCTTGATCCGCGCCATGTCTAGGGATGTCAACCACTTCAACGCAGGGTCGGTCAAACTTTTCTGGAAAATCCGGATTAATAACTTCTCGTCAACCTGAAGCTGCGCAAGATCTCTGCAATATGCCCTCAGATGTGAAATAGGGAAGCCTTTACCATTGTATTTTTCAAAATCTGGGACTTGGAAATTCGGTGGGAGAGTTGCCTCTAGAAAGTAGCAGAGGTCTCGGAATTGGTAAGACTGGCAATCACCTCCCTGCACTTGTCGAAGTGCTCTTTCAAGATCACCCACCCTGGCATAGAGGGCGTCCGAAGTTGCTTCCATTGAGAGTGGTGCAACTGGGATGGGTCCTACGTACGCTGTATGGGTCGCACCGAGGTGCTCCTCCAGATCCACCATCGCGTCTGCTGGTGTCAGTGCGCAATGGCCAGCATACCCGTGCATCGGTGTAAAGTGTTTTGAGGTATATACAGAAACTTGATTCTGATGCAAGGAGAGAGAGGGGGTGTATGATGAACTAAGTGAGGTGCAATGGGAGCGGGGTGCCGCTGCTGTCCCGGGATAGATCCAGGGAATAAATCCAGAGGATGCAGCGCCCCTGCCATGCCTAGAGGCTGGCCACCAGGTGCATATGAGGTATGTTGTGTAGTGACTAGTGGGGGTGCTACAGGCGGAGTTGGTCTTGCCATCGCCGAGGCTGCGAGGAGCTGGGGCGATGGTTGAGGAGGCAATGCAGTGGGTGCATCATGACATGCAAGGGGAGGTGACAGAGTGACCTCTGGACCCATAGGGGGAGCGATAGAAGCTGGAACGATACAAAATCCCATGCCCTAGAGCATTTGAGCAAGCTCAAGAAACAGTGGGGTATAGAGGATATGAGACCCCTCGATGGCAGCATCGGAGGTCGAGGTCGAAGGCCCAAGGGATCCAAGAGGAGGCTGAACTCCAGACTGTCCAGTGGAAAGAAATCCTATCAAAAGTGACAAGTCTAGACAAGGGATAAGCCATAGGTAGAGTCTCCGGAATGCGTGCGACTGTCACAATGACAGCCTCGATGACCGGCTCCGCAGTGGTGTGAGCCTGCTAGTTTCCGATACCTAAGGGATTCTCGATCATCAGGAGATGGCTGTTGGGAAGAGCAACGGAAGCAGAAGAGGTCACCATCAAAGGTGGGATGGCGGAGGCAGTCACCTCTAGAGCATAAGAAGTCAAAGGCACACCAAAGTGCTAGGCCATGGCAGAACGAGAATGAGTGAGAATCGGACTGCGGCGGCAAGACAAAGGACGGACCCTAGGACGAGCTATCGTTGAAGGCGACGGGTAGCTCAGGAGAGGATGATCGAGATTTGTCACAAAAGAAGAAACTGAGAACGAGGACTCTCGAGCTCTAGCAGAGGTACTTGCAAAACAACCTGTAAAAGAGCAACAGGATTTAGGGAAACCTGATGTGAGTAAAACAAGACACAGATACAATGTTATTAGGGTGGCATGAATGGCACACATGCACATGAATGCAACTAACATGCTCTCTCTCACCAACTAAATGTTTCCTGGGAGGTCGTCTACTCCGGGATCACACATGGGTAAATAGGTCTCCGACTCAGGCTAGAAAGTAAAGGTCCCCGCTCTAAATCTTGGCCAAAGCACAAGCAGTGAAGGAGTGGTGCATTGGGGGCCTCGTCTCCTGCAGTAGCATAGAGTTGTACCCTCTACTAACACCGACACGACCCTAGACAAGGAGGGACAAACTGACAACACGTTCTACACCAAAGCTATAAAATGGATTACCAGAATTGCCCTTCGCAGATTGTAGGTGGAGTCAAGGGAGAAGAATGCATGCCCTATATGCTCAATCATGCAATATGCTTTAATGTCTTTTACTTGCATTTTATTAATCGGAGGGAGAGTTTGATTTGGTCTCTTGTTTTTCCATATTAATTGTTCTTTGAGTTTGTGTGTTTTATTTTAAACAGAAGGGGGAAACAAACATGTCTCTACTCTCCTAGGCATGTCAAGTGCGAAACGGGGAAGAAAACACACAAGTAAGGCAAGCAAGCAAGCAAACAACAAGCAAAAGGCATGATCATGGCATGTGCAAGTGTCGTGGCATCATGATTGTGAAAAGAAAACATCCATCACATCAAAAGGCATGATTTATAGGATGTGTGTGCAGTGATAGAGCAAATGTGTGAAATAAAGTGCAAAAAGCATGCTAAGTAAGCAAACAACCACAAACAAAGCAAACAATAAAACCAATGAAGCAAAAGCAAGCAAAAGACTAACCTCAAAGATGAAAACTAGTTATCCCCAGCGGAGTCGCCAGTTCTGTGACCATGCCCGCCCCGAGGGAGGGGGAAGGAGGAGATCATAGCCATGTCAAGATGGCGAAGGCACAAGGATAGGATAAAAGAAAGAAGGAAAGGAGTGGCCACCTAGTCTTTTAAGGGAAAGACGAGGAAAACCACAAAAGGATGCAGATGGGAAGGCTGGATGTCTACTAACCAAAGGATGGGTAAGGATTCCTATTACGCACGAGGAAGGTATTAGGCACCTTCGTACGCTCGAGAAACTCGGTCTTTCTAGTCCAAATGCTTGCTAAAGGTTCAATGAATGTTTGCTAAACCTAGCTTATGCTCTAATCATGCTAATATGAATGCCATGGAAAGACTAAATGCAAAGATCGAGATGCATGCTCAAGAATTTGCATAGGGGCAATTTGGTCATTTCCCCTGGCCAGATGTGACAAGTGCTTGCATGGGAATGATGCATGGCCTAAGATATGTCAAAAGGTATGCTAAATGTCTGGATAATGTCATTTGGAAGAAACTGGAGAAGAAAAATCACCAAAAGGATGTAAATGCAATAAATGACAAACATAGGGACTAAAATGCAAAATTCGCGAAAAGAGCAGAAACTGGATGAAAAACAAGTTCATGATCCTTATTCTAACATGAAAACAATGGGTCCAGTGTCAATGTGGTACAAGGATGCAAAAATTGCACTTGGATAATTTCCTGAAAAGTCAGGGATTAAAGTGTAAAATTTACATGAGTGCAAATGCGACAAAAATGCAGGGCAAAAGAACAAATCTCAGTGAAAACATGGTTTGCAAGTGGATTCTGTGATTAAATGTAAAACAAGAGTGAAAAATAGCCCAAAATATGATGGAAAACATTTAAAAACCCTAAATGAAGAATTTAGAAATAATCTAAGGGTCAAAATGTAAATTTTATGTTCAAAATACTTTAATATGAATTCAAGGGCTTTTATGCAAAATTCCAGGGGCCTGATTGTGATAAAAAATGAGTTTTTAGGTTAATCAGTGTAATTATGATGAATCCTAGGATTTAAAATGCAAAATTCACAATCAAAACTCATTTTTAAAAGTTTTGGGGGTCAAATGTAAATTTTCAGGAAAAAACTGTGAAGAAACTTCAATTTCTATGATGCACAATATGATTTTTGAAGAATTCAGGGTTCATATTGCAATTTTCTAAGAGAAATAGTGTTTTAGAAAACCTCAGGGACCAAAATGTAAAATTCCAGGACCTAAATGTGATAAAAACATGATTTTATTGATCACTAGTGCCATTTTGAAAACATTCAGGGGTTATAGTGCAATTTTCACATGGAAAAACTTGTTTTAGAAACTTCAGGGACTTAAATGTAAATTGTTTGGACTTAAAAGTAATAAAAACATGCATCAATATGTGAAGTATTAAAAGATGAACTCTTCAAGGGGCTATATGCAAATTTCACAGATAAAATAAAGAATAAAAACTATTTTAAAACTATATGGACTAAAATGCAAATGTCTGGACCCACATGCAATAAAAAAGGACTGAAATGTAAAAAATAACGGATCTAATTGCAAAAATTGAAAACTAATCTGAATGGGCCATAAATGGCCCATTCGAAGATCGCCGGCGCTCTGCCGTCGGCGACCTTCCAGGGGCTTCTTAGAGGCTCGGAAGGCTGCAAGACAGTCGGATGAGCATCACGGTGGAGCTCTGGGGAGCATCGGCAAGGCTTGGGGTGGTCAGGATCGTTCCCCCCACCTTGCGCTCCGGCGAGGGGGACTACGGCGGTGGCTGGGACGTCGTGGGGCGTCGGGGCGACGGCGGAGAGGCTCGGCGATGCTCGGGACGACGTGGGGAGTCCTCTTGGACAGTCGGAGTGGAGTCGGGAGAGTTGGAGCGGCTGGAGCTCCTTGTGACGGCGAGCGGCAACGGCGGCGGCAGCGACACGGGCTGTAGTTGCTGGGGAGGCTCTGGCAGACGAGGGAGCGGCTCAGCAGACTCACGGGGGAAGCGCGGAGCTTCTTGGGTTGTTGGTGTGGAGCAAGGTTGACTTGTGCACATGGGGGCACTCTTGACGGCGTGTGGCGGAAGGGGTGGTGACGGTGACGGCACGGGCTGCGGCGGCTTTTCCCGAGACGGGGTCACAGAGGAGGGGAGGAGAGGATGAGAGAGGGGAGAAGAGGAAGAGAGGAGGGGAAGGGAAGGGAGGAAGGTCCCCTAGGGGCCATGCCTGAAGTCAGGGACTCAGAGCTCCGCCGGCGATGGTGAACCCATCGCCGGAGGTGGGGCTGAAGGCGCGCGAGGAACCTGGCTCTCCCGTGACGCGTCCTGGAGGCTTAGCGGGTTCTAAGGGTGATGCTCTGAAATGAAATGGAGGAGGAAGAAGGGTACCTAGTGGGTGCAGTGTCCGTCCCGGCGATCTTCGGTGGCAGACGGCGTTCCTTCGACAATGGCTCCGGTGGCTGAGGCTAGGGGTTTCCACGGGAATGGTTTTTGGGAGGACTCTGGCTAGACTTCGCGTTTGCTTGTGTGAGGCAAGAAGGTCTGCCAGAGGTCTCTTTTTTTTTATTTGCTTGATGGCGGCGAGTCTCTTTTTGAGCTCCGGCAAAGCCCCTCTATGCCGTCATCTCCCTCGCAAGGGCTCCCCACCGTTGGATCGAACGTCCCTATGGAAGAGGAAAGCTCGGAGATTGCGAAGATGGAGGATTACGCGCCCGAAGATCGTGGGATTTGCTGGAGAGCTCGTCGGAGATTGCAGAGGTCGCCGGAGAGGATCGCTGGAGAGGATCGCTGGAATTATTTTTTTGACTTTGTAAAGTTTTAAATTACATTCTTAAATGAAATAGTGTTGGGCTTATTGGGCATGGGTTTTGTGATTTTTATTTGGATTTTTGTTTTGATTTTATTTTTGGAATTTGTTGGACTTTTTAGGGTTTTAATTTTAAGATTTTAATGGGGTTTCTTGGGTTTAATTTAATTTCTTAATTTTGTGATTTATGGTTTAATTAAGGTTTTAATTGGTTTATATTTGATTGTTTTTGAATTTTTAAGGATTCTTAGAATTTTGATTGTAAGGTTTTAATTAGGGTTTTGAATTTTATTTTAGACTTTTTGTTTATGTTATGATGATTTTAATTAAGTTTGTGATTAAGGTTTGATTAGCTGATTTAAATTAATTATTTTGGGAATTTTTAGGGATTTTAGGATTTTAATTTTAAGTTTTAATCAGAATTTTGTGAGTTAAATGTGATTATT
>JAMKQA010032642.1:0-10179 GCA_024699735.1 Posidonia australis
TCTATCAAGGCAAGTATGTTCACAAATATGTATATTTGAATATTTGGCTTAAATGATTACTTGTCATATTTTCTAAAATGATTAATTAACAATTAATCACATTTCATTTTGTTATCATCAAAACATATTAATAGATTTTTCCAACAAAAATGGCACCGATTTGGCGAGGCAAATAATCTGAATTGTTGCTGCGGAATTTCTATTTTGCTGGGCGCCACCTATGTGCGCCATCTAGGTGTGCCGCCTAGGTGCGGTAGCTATGTGCGGTAGTTTCCTGCGCTATATAGGTGCGTCCCCAGAATTGGCGAGTTTTGTTTCCTTTCCTGGTGCGAATCCCTGCTGCTTCCCTATAAAAATCGTGTTTTCTACGAGAAAATCCGCCGCCTCTCGTGAAGAAGAACACTACAGACTCCGATTTTTGCTACAGCCATCCCGTCTCGGAGCACGGACACGTAATGGTATGATATACTGTCACCTTTCCCTGCTGTTTGATGCAGATTTTGCATATGTAGATTTCGTAGCAGCTGTCTATTGCATGGTTCTCTATGTACATGGCTATATTCCGCTGGATTCTATCAAGCTTTCCCTGTTATCTTTGCTAGCTTTTACAGATTACATCAACTATCTCTGCATCTATGCCATTCTGTGGATTTTCCTCTTGTTCAACAGATTTCTTTTTGCATGTATTCCCTACATTGCTACAGATTTCTCTTGCAGTTTATTTTTCTGTATTGTAACAGGATGACAGTTTTCTTTTCTGTCTTGCATGGTAGATTTGCCTCAAATTTTTCTGCATTGTATGTGCTTTATATTGGTAGATCATCCTTGGTCCTTCTTGCATTGTGTCTCTTATGAATAGGATTTTCATGTATGCCTTTACACCTGATCTTATATGCAATATGCTGCTGAACTTTCTGCATTTCTTACTGCTGTGGCTGATGCTGGTTGCAGGGTTATCCGACCATGGAAACCCCGAAATTCTGCTCGGATGCTCTACATAGCTGGATTGATGCATTGACGCAGACTGATCGAGAGTGACTGAAGACCTGGGGCATACCATCCTCCCTCCTCAGTATTGCCAAAGTAGAGGTAAATTGGCATTTGCTATGTGCCATGGCCCACTTCTGGAAGCCAGCCTCGCACGTGTTTCGCTTCGGGTAGGTGGAAATGACTCTGACTCTGGAGGAAGTCAGGCGCATCTACGGCTTATCGCCATTCTTATCTCCATCGGTATTTTTCTGCCACAATAGCTATGTTCATGTCGTGAGCCGCCTTACAGGGCATTGCCAAGGAAAAATGCGAGAAGAGCATCATCTGCCGGGATGGTTCTACCCCCATGATACGTCTGGATTATTTTCATAGCATCATTGGCACCCGTTCTTCGAACCCTCTATGGCTTTTCTGCTTTGTGCTGCGCTTCTTCGGGGAGCTGATTTTTAGTCACGGCCAGACAACTGTGGCCGCTGAGGTGGCCGAGATAGCCTTAGCGGTAACGGCTTGCGAAATTGACCTGGCTCCGATTCTGCTTTCTGAGACATTTGTAGGCTTGGACTGGGAATCAAGGCGCTCCCGCCACTTCTACGGATGTGGTGCCCTGGTGCAGGTAAGTGGATCATCGTACCATATTTAAAATTCTGTTGTGCTTTAGTTGACCAAAACCCCTTTTTGCCAGGTCTGGTTTACTGCTCACATGGGGGTGAACATTCTGCGTCCCTGCCCTTGTGTCTCTGAGTCCTACAGCCGTACCCATCACTCGAGGGCGCTTCCAGGGGTTCTAGAATTGTGTGACAAGCTGCGGAATCTCGATGCTGATTCTGTGACGTGGTGCATCATATCTCCTGCATCACAGAACTTCACTGCCATTTTCAACAGCACGAACATGCGCCTCGTGGTCCTCCCTAGATTTTCTGGAGGTGTGGAGTACCATCCCGTCTGGGTTCTTCACCTGTTCGGCTTTTGCTAGGATTCCATAAAGCAAAACCCCTGCCCAGATTGGCTGAAGAAGCATGTAACGGGCTCTAACGCATCCACTGCTAGGCTGGCCCAACTAATAAGTGATGGCACCAGGTCTTCTCTTTTTGCTTTTGTCAAAGGCTCGGGTTGCACAGCCTGGTATGAGGCGGAGATCAGAGAGATATGGACCTCGAGCAAGGATCCGCCTGGCGGTAGCGATTGCAAGGAGGCTAGCAGCTCAAAGAGGCCTCGACTTGACTAGATATTTGTACTCCTGATAGGGCATAATAACATTGATATTTCTCTGCATTATTTACTGCTTCTTGCAAGTTCATATCTGCTAGACAGGATCAACATGTCTCTGATTTCAAATTCCTCCAAATAAAAGAAGTGACTATCACGCTCTCTGGCTGAATGTTTGCTTGCTTAGACCATGACCAATAAGGCAGCTGACATGCCCCTGGTCACAATGTCAACGAAATGCCTTGCAAAGTGAATGCGATATATGCTAAGTGCTTATACGACACATAAGGCAGCTGACATGCCCCTGGTTGAAATGCGAATGATGCTTGCAATTATGCTAAAAATGCACTCTGGCTAAATGCTGATACGACTCATAAGGCAGCTGACATGCCCTTGGTCGAAATGCGAGTAATAATGCTTTACAAAACGAATAATGCTGTGCAAATGCAAAGAAATGGCTAATTAATACATTGGTGCCCTCAGCGCCAAGGAAGCCTGTTTTGCCTGCGATAGGAGGTGACACTATCCTCGACTCACGTGATACTAACCTAAGCACTTAGGTTATTGGTGGCTCTCCTTCAGATTTATGGGCCTCATGACAAATGCTTAGGGCCCTATACCTACTTTTTTCAGGATTCATTTTTCTTTTATCCCTCATAGTCATGTTAACAGACCTTATTCCTGCTTGAAGGTAATAAACACTTATGCTGAGGAGGGTGGCTGCTACTTCTGTTGTGCTGAAGGGGTGGCTAATCCCTGTGATCATTTGGGCTTAATAACTTTGTGCTTCTACTCCTCTTCAAGCTAAATGATAGGAGTAAGGTTGCTTACAAGCCTCTCCCGGTGGAGCTCAGCTTCTGTCACCTTTTCTCTTTTATGCTCCTAGGTCTTGTGTATTTTTTGCTCACTCTCTTTCTAGACCTAACATTTTAACTCCCTCACGAGATACAGGTCCCATGGGAATTTGTGCATTTAGCCCACTCATCTGAAATCTCTCCCTCACATCCTAAGCTCTCAGGGTAGTGGCACATGAGGAGAACTTGACACCTCTTGCAGGAAGGCTCCCAATTTCCTCATTGGGCAATGATAATGCTATGCAAAAAGACAAAGAAGAATGCAAAGAATTATTATGTTGTGCAATGATGCATGACCCACGGTGCAAGGCATTGGGGTCAACTGAGAGTCACTGATAGTACTTCTTTAGATAGGAGGCGTTGACGGGCTCTGACTGCTCCGTGTGATGCATGCCCTCTAGAATGACTGCCCCTCCTGACAAGGCTTCTTTGACCACAAAAGGTCCGCGCTAGTTGGGCCTAAATTTTCCCCGTGTATCTGGCAAATGTATGGCACGCAGGACCAAGTCTCCTGGCTCAAAGTGTCTCGGACGGACTTTCTTTTGATATGCTCGGGCTACTCTCTTCTGGTAGCATTGGACATGGTGCAGGGCTTGCAACTCATGTTCATCAATCAGGTCCAACTGAATATTGCAGTCCTGTACCCACTCAGCTTGCTCTAGTTCTGCCTCCTTCAAGATCCTTAGCGATGGAATCTCAACTTCGAAAGGGAGGACTGCTTCCATGCCGTACACCATGGAATAAGGTGTTGCTCCTGTGGAGGTCCGGATGGAGGTTCTATAAGCCCATAATGCATAGGGCAGCTGCACATGCCAATCTTTGTGAGTCTCGGCCATCTTTTTCAAAATCTTGACCAGATTCTTGTTGAGGTAATAAATGGCCCTCTCCTTGGGCTGTATTTGAGCTCGCAGTCGTTGAACTTTTTGTTGAGGTAATAAATGGCCCTCTCCTTGCGCCCTGATTCATCATGCTACCCTAGGACTACGCCCATGGAATACTGTGTTGTGGAGAGATATAATAGCAGAGGGCATCTTGGTGTGGGAGGCATTAAAACTGGAGGCTTTACCAGCAATTGCTTTATGTTGTCGAAGGCAGCTTGGCACTCCTCATTCCAGGAAGTCTGTGTGTTCTTCCTTAACAGCTTCGATATGGGCTCGCATATAGGTGTAAGCTGCGTAATGAATCTGCTGATGTATTGGAGCCTGCCCAACAAACCCCGAATTTCATTCACGGTGGTGGGAGGAGGCATGTCAATGATAACCTTGGCCTTGAGAGGGTCCACTTCGATTCCCCTCTGGATGATGATATAGCTTAGCAGCTTTCCAGAGGATACCCCGAATACACACTTGTTGGGGTTTAAACAAAGCTTGTACTTCCACAGGCGTTTAAAAAGTTTCTTCAGACAGGAGAGATGGTCCTCGGGCTCTTTGGATTTGGCAATCATGTCATCCACATAAACTTCGACCTCTTGATGCATGAGATCGTGGAACAGAGCTGTCATGGCCCTCTGATAGGTTGCGCCTGCATTCTTCAATCCGAATGGCATTACTCTGTAACAGAAGACCCCCCACGGGGTGATGAAGGACGTCTTCTCCATGTCTTCTTCTGCCATTCTGATCTGATTGTACCTAGAAAACCTGTCCATGAAAGACAACATTTTATGCCCTGCAGTGTTCTCTACCAGGATATCGATATGAGGGACCGGGAAATCATCTTTGGGGCTTGCTTTATTAAGATCTCGATAGTCTATGCACATGCGGACCCGTCCGTCATTTTTGGGTATTGGGACTACATTGGCGAGCCACTCGGGGTACAGTACAACTTTAAGAAAGTTGACCTTGTACTGTTTCATAATCTCCTCCTTAAGCTTTAGAAGCCACTGAGGACGCCACCTACGGAGCTTCTGTTTGATGGGCTTGGAATTCGGAATCAGTGGCAATGTATGAACTACCACTTCGATGTCCAGCCCCACCATGTCGTTATAGCTATGAATTCTATGAATTGTTTCAGGAATGCTTTGAATTCTGCCTTCGCCTGTGATGATAGATTGGCACTGATGCATGTTTCTTTGACTTGCTCTGCTGTGCCAATGTTGATAAGCTCCGTCTCTTCCTCAACATGAAGATTTGGGCCTTCTGGATCATCATCAAAGGATGGAATCTGCACAAGTTCTTCCTCACTGTCATCATCCTCCTCTTCATAGGCAATCAGCTCTGACAGGATTTCCTTTTCAAATGTCAGATCAGTGATGTCTACTAAAAAGACCTCCTCTGACTCTACGCCCTGATGGCGTTTGAGGACCATCACAGTGACCCTTGTATTCATGTGCCGACACTGCGATGCTGCTCGTGCTTCCCCGTGTGAGGAGCTAAAAGCTTCCACCTTAGATGTTGATGCCCTACTTCTGCTAGCTGTATAAACCCTTGCTTGCTGGTGGCTGCTCTACTGCTGCTCGGTGGGGCTGTCGTCTGTCCCACTCATGCTTGCTTCATTGTGATCCTCACCCTCAAAGTGATGCCTCTGCTGGCAATACCATCTAGACCCGCCTCCCGACTGATTGGAGATTGACTCCACTGGTCTAGTGTTCCTCTTATCTGCTTCTTGCAGGACCATGATTGAAGCCTGGTCCTGGGGTGGTGCTGGTAAATCTGCTGGTGTTGCGATGACAACCGCTTTGCCTTTCCTTCTGCGGTTATGCTCTGCCATGTCCACTTCAAGTAGGCCTAGCTGTTCCTGAAACAACAAATTCAGATCTCCGACATCCTCATCTGAAACTGTCTCCTGGACCGGAATCTACGCTGCTGACTGTTCTGTCTGCTCTCTGCTCTGCTGTTTTGACTGGCTGTAATCTGAATATGATTCTTCTGGGTCAATCCAGGCTGGCAATACTGATACTGTGCTAGAGCTGCGGTTTGGATCCATAATGCCTGCACTGATAATGTTGGATAAATCTCGTGGAATAACAATTCTAGAAGACTTACCCTGGCGCTGCGGTCGCTTCTGGCTGTCTCGTTTGTATCCCAAACCATCTTTCTCTATCCACTCTTCGACTTCGATCAGCTCGGCGATTCCCTAACCGTAAAGCCCAAGAGGTGATCCTTTCTCGTATCTCCATTTGTGACACAGGTTATCGATCATCAAATGGGGGTTGCCAGAGGTGACCAAATGGTCGGGACGCTCTGATGGAGGGATAAAATTAACCGGTTCGAACTGATTAACCCGGAAAAGAACATCGGTTGGCTTAGGATCAAAATGAATAGTTTGTGGGGCCAGGGCTGAGACAGACTCAACCTTCTCCATGTCTTCTGCCAGGACGACAACGACATTGTTATCCCAACAGAATTTAATCATGCGATGGAGTGTTGAAGGAATAATTTGATGCTTGTGAAGCCAAGGGCATCCAAGCAAGAGGTTAAAGGAAGGTTCAATGTCAACGATGTATAATTCTACGTCAAAGCGGGCAGAGCCAATGGTCAGGGGGATAATAAGGATCCCGAGTGTATCGTGATGCGTATTATCAAAGGTTGTCATCCCTTTCACAGCTGGTTTAATATCCTTGGACTTGAATCCGAGTGCATTTGCTGTGCACAAGGGGTAGACATTAAGGCCTGCCCCGTTGTCCACCAGCGTGAGGGGGATGCGAAAACTCTGATATTGTGCGGTGATGAACAAGGGAGAGTTATGGTTGGTGCCAAAAGGGGGAAGCTCCTGGCTGGAGAAGGAGATGACCTAAGGTGCAGCGATCATTCCTACCATGTTTTCTAGGGTTGGAGGCTCTATGGTCTGAGATACACGGGCTGCCTAAAAGACCTTAAGAAAGGCTTCCCTATGTTTGGCCGACGTATGGATAAGATCCCAAATGGAAATGTCGGCTCGAACCTTCTTCAACTAGGTGGTTATATCAGCTGAAGGCTGGCTGCTAGTGACGGGGTAGGATTACACTACTCTAGGCCTAGACGGGTGAGGAGAATGTGCCTGGGCATGAGTCACTGCTATAGGTGCTAGTGGCCTAGATGGTTGGGCCTGCTGGTTAGGGACTTGAATTAATGGGCTAGGCTTGGCGGCTGCGGGTTTGTATACTCTACCCGATCGTGTCACCTCCGCACACATTCCTGTGGCGTAGTTGAAAGGGACACGATGCATGTCGCGGGTCAGAGTAACAACCACCGGAGGGCGGGATGTTAACTGTATAGGTGGGGTTGAAGGATTAGGGTGAGCAGGGGTATCTACCTGGAGATGCTGGTAGTACTGATCAGGGTACTGGTGGATCCGAGGGCATGCTGGCTGTGTTGGTCTGGATTGGGGCCAGGCTGCTAAATAAACTGGAGCTGAAGGCTGGGTGTGAGCTAATGGTTGCACCTCAGGACTCTCCGACTCGACAGCAGGGTGGATCACAGAAATGGATTCCCCGACGTTATCGAGGAAGGAACGATACAAATGATGGGGGAAAGGAGAAGATACATCATGAATTAAGGCGGTGGGACAGAGAGAGGAAGAGACTGACCCAGAAGAAGAAGAAGAAACAAAATTCACTCCCGAGGAACCTGGCGCTCCCGGAGGCGGATACTGCGACAAAGGCTGATTAACTATGCTAGGATGTGCTGCTGGGGGATGTGCTGGGGTGGCTGCCTGAGTGTCTATCACAATGACCTTCTGGTCAATCAGATCCTGAACAACGTCCCTGAGTGTGAAGCAATTGTCTGTCGTGTGGCCAGCCACATGATGGAAATTGCAGAACGCGTTAGCATTGTACTAGGATGGTAGCAGGTTAGGAGGAGGGCGTACCTCCGACAACCTCAACAAAGATGCGACTTTGGGGAAAACCATGCTCAACGGCTCCACTAAAGGGGTATAGTGGCGTCGGTCATGGCGTTGTCGCTTCGGCTGTGGATGTGCCAACGGTGGGCGCGTCCTAGCCGGGGGATTAGGATATACAGGTGTGGCAGTGGGGTAATGTGTGATGCATGTTGTGCCCTAGGTGTAGGTGTGGGTGCATACACTACTTGTTGCTGTGCGGGTGGGCGGACATCTGCTGGAGCAGTAGGGGCTCTAATGTAGGAGACGGAGTTCTTGGGGGAATCCTGCTTCCTAGGCGGATTGGTGTTGGGGTTGCTGCTGCTGTTGCTAGGACCACTATGTGAGGCAGTGGCCTGGTTAGCAAGTGCAGAGAGTGCCGGAAAGCTGCCACCACGCAGCGAACTCTCAACACGGCCGCCCGCCCGAAGCAGTGCAGTGAAAGTGGTGATTGGCTGGATGCTTAGCAGAGCCCCGATTGTTGGCTGTGCTCCTCGGATCACAATCTCGATAGACTCTTCGTCCAAGGGTCTATCTTTGACCTGTGAAGCCAAGGACTGCCAACGTCCTAGATACTCCCCGAATGATTCTTGAGGTCTCTGTTTAAGGGCGACTAGGTCCTCCCACTTGGGGACTAAGTCGAGATTGAAGGAATATTGTTTCAGAAATGCCTGTGCAAGGTCATCCCAAGTCCTGATGGTGGCCATGTTGATGGACGTGAACCACTTCAACGCGGGCCCCGTAAGACTCTTTTTGAACAGGTAGATTAGCAAACTTTTGTCAGCCTGGAGCTGAGCGAGGTCTCTACAATAGGCTTTAAGGTGGGCAATGGGGCAGCCCCTACCATTAAATTTTTCGAATTACGGGATGTGAAAATTCGAAGGGAGAGTCGCCTCTGGGAAATAGTAGAGGCCCCGGAATTGGTAGGACTAGCAGTCCCCACCCTGCACTTGCCGGAGAGTGCGCTCCAGATCGTTTACTCTCGCGAGGAGAGCATCTGGAGCTACTGCAGCTGTGAACTGTGTAGTAGAGGTGGGTGTCGCGTACACTATATGGGTCGCCCCTAAGGGCACCTCCGGATCCACCATTCCGCCGTTTAGTGCTACAGCGGGATGGCCAGTGTACCCGTACAAAGGTGTAGTGTGGTGCTGGATAAAGGATGATCCTTGATAAAAGGGCGAGGGAAAGGCAGGAGGTGGTGCAACAAGTGGTGTAGAGTGTGGGAGCAAGAGCTGTTGAACCGGAGTGGAATCCGACACAAAGCCCACGGCCGATTGTGCTCCCGCCGGCCTAGAGGGCAAGCCACCAGATAGGAGGGATGCATGCTGTGGTGGGTGCTATGCTGGTGAAACAAAGGGTGGTGCCGACATCCCTATTGCCGGAGAGACGAGGGATGGCGACGACTGTGGTGGGAGTGCTGTAGGTACAAGTTGTGGTCCTAAAGCCGGTTGTGCAGGCAACTCGGGAGCAGGGAAGGACAAGGAAGAGAAGGGCTGGAACGCCTGTGCTAATCCTTGCAGCTGCTGGGCGAGGGCCGTCATCTGTTGCAGCTGCGCGATCGTGGTATCGTCACTGGTGGCTCCGACGGACGGAGGCAAGACAGAGGTAGAAGCAAAAGGCTGGGATCCCAGTTGTCCAAACTTGGGAGTGGCTACTACAGAAACAGCCGCAGCAGGAGGAGGGCAAGTGAAGGCGTAGCCCTGGGGGGAGACAGGCTCGACTGCTGTGGCCCCGATAGTAGGAGAAGACCAGGCTGGTGATCCCGATGGCGGTGGTGCCACGGGAACACGGAAGTGAGGAGGTGGAGGACCTCCGGAAGCTATGGCAAAAGTGGAGGTGGCTGAAATAACAGGAACAGACACAAAGGAGGAGTGTCCGGAGGCAGGAATGTCCTCCTGGACGGCAGGGGAAGGGGACTCACTGGCATGCTGGGCCATCGCGGAACGCGAGCGAGTGAGGATCGAGCTATGGCTTGGATGAACTAGATGGGTCCTAGGACGAGCTATCGTCGGAAGTGATGAATAACTCGAGGATGTGATCGATGGTAAGGTCACAAAAGAAGAGTCAGTGAAAGGAAAAGATCTCGGGCTTAAGTTGAGGAAACCGCAGAAATCCTATGCACAAAACAAACAAATTAGAAAAATGCAATGATTATGATGGTATGCAATGCGAATGCATGCCTCTAGTATGCACTCTCTCACCATCTAGGGGTGTCCTACCAAGCTGTCTACTCCGGGTTCTCAGCTAAGGTAGATAGGTCTCCGACTCAAGGTTAGAAGTAGTAAGGTCCCCGTTCTAAATCCCAGCCAAAGCATAGGCAGTGAACGAGTGGTGC
>JAMKQA010032664.1:0-10904 GCA_024699735.1 Posidonia australis
GATCATGGGCTGATGCACAAGGCTCTCCACGTAGGAGTAAAGTGCAACCAGCCTACCAGATTCTAGCAAGGGCTGAATAACAAAATGGAGAAAACGATTGGAAAACGATCTAATCAAAACTGAAAACATGCAAATGAAATCTTAAAATATCGGAGAATCAGCCATAAAAGAACCAACTTGAAACGTTCGATAAAGCCATGCAAACAAAGATGCTAATGCGAGTGCTCTGCTCTCTGACCAGTCTGGTGCACCTGGTTGGTGCGCCAGAGTGGTGCGCTGGAAAGGTGCGCCGCAGAGAATCTGGATCAGACTGCAATCTGGTCCAGAATCCATCCCAGCAAAGAGACAAGGTGATTTATGCTAATGTAAATGGGTTCATGCCATTGTTAAAAGTTGAAAACATGATGGGGATGCATATGATCAAGAATCATTATGTAAATCATGCATTTGAGATTAAAATGAAATGATGGGTTCATGTATGAAAACATGCAAGATGCCTTGGAATAAGCATGATATGGGTAAATCCAATCAGAACACATGTAAATGATATATCGAGCATATCTCTATGTGCAAAGAACATGTAAGTGTGTGGCAAAGAACTATGCAAGGAAACAGTAAAAAAGGAAGATAACTTATGCAGATCCATGCTAGAAACAAAGGTAGACATGCTCTTAAACAGAGGAATAGACTTGCATGGAGACCATTTCGTAAAGAGAGCAAACATATTTATCATAAAAACCTCACAAGAGCATGGAATAAACCAAATCATATGTATGATTTTGAGCATGCTTTATCATGTTTCTAAAATGAGATCTAAAGGAGAAAGTAGAGGTAGAAAACCTAGCTTCTCAGGATGTTCCTTCTTGAAATATCAAAGATGAAGAGATCCTTGTTGCTTTGGAAGGACCAAGGGTGCTTTGGGACGCAAGGGAATGCTCCTGAAAATGAATATATGCTACTGGAAAGAAGGAGTAGCTCGTGCAGGATACTTGCTCAGAACAGAATTGTTGAACTCAAGGTTTCTAACCTCTCCATATGGTTGCCTATGGGTGTCCTTATATAGGATTTTCTCATGGGTAACTCATGGGAATGCAGGGAGCCTCGTAGACGAAAAGCCTAGAAGATTCCATGGCATATTCGTTGCTACAGGTAACAACCATGGGAGGTGGAAAGCCAGCAGCCCGCAGCCTGTGAAATGGCTGTGCGCCTGAGATGTGCATCGGGTATGGGCGCCTGGGATGTGTGCCTGCTATGTGTGCTAGGTAAGTGTGCTAGGGAGGTGTGTTAGCTAGGTGTGCTAGGTAAGTGTGCTAGCTAAGTGCTCTCCCCTACTGGTCTGGTTTTCTAATTGGGTTGCGGGCTTGATATGGGTTTAGGGTTGGTTCAAAGGTCAGCCCCATCCAAAGCAATATCTGGAGTCTTATCAATGAGTCACCTCAAAATCGAGGTGTCTACAGATGCCCCTCCCTGAGCGAGGTCGAGGGACGAAGGGAACCAAGACCGATGCTCACGGTTGACAGGATACCCCCATTTTGAGGTTACAGAAGGATGGTGTTTGCTATAGGCAGTAAGTCACTTATTCGACGGATGCACCAAAAGTCATGACCTGTTGCCAAATGCAAATGCAAATGCAAGATGCGTGCACCTACTGATCTAAATGCGGGGATGTAATGCTAATGCGAGATGCCAATGCAAGAGCCGATGCGAAACTAATGTTAATGCTGAAAACACAAACAGAAGAAAACACTAGCAAGAAAATGATAAGTTGTCAGACTTATCAGCCGGATTATGAGGTTATCAACCCAGAGACGGGATATGACAAGCTAACCAAGCCTTGCCAACCCGGACGCCTGACAGCATGACAGTTGTCAACCGAGTAGTTGGGGATACCAGCCCAAGAGAAAAGGGGGGCATGACAAATAGAACATTTGTTAAGCAAAGTAGGGCTCGATCCGCACAGACCAAACACAAAGAGATTTCGCGCCTGCGAAAACTCAAAAGGGAAAAAATAAAAGGACCTTGACCGCCCGGTCAAAGGGTCCAACAACTAGATTCTGCGCCCGTGAAAATCCAGAAGAGAAAAGAAAAAGGACCATGACCGCCCGATCAGAGGGTCAAACAACTGGATTTCCTGCCCGGGGAAATCCGAGGAAAGGGCTAGGACCTTGACCATCTGGTCAAAAGATCGAACCACGGGATTTCCTACCCTAGGAAATCCGAGAAAGGAGCTAGGACCCTGACCATCTGGTCAAAAGGTCGAGCCACGGGATTTCCTGCCTAACGAAATCCAAGAGAGGGGCTAGGACCCTGACCATTCGGTCAAAAGGTTGAGCCACGGGATTTCCTGCCCTAGGAAATCCGAGAAAGGGGCTAGGACCTTGACCATCTGGTCAAAAGGTCGAGTCACGGGATTTCCTGCCCAAGGAAATCTGAGAAACCAAGGACTTTAACCGCCCGGCCAAAGCCAAGGAGCTAGATTTCGCGCCCGCGAAAATCCAAAGGAGCAAAGGACCTTGACCGCCCGGTCAAGATCAACAAGCTGGATTCCGCGCCTGTGGAAATCCAAAGGGCAAAGGACCTTGACCGCCCAGTCAAAGTCAAGCAAGCTGGATTCCGCGCCTGCGGAAATCCAAAGGGGCAAAGGACCTTGACCGCCCAGTCAAGATCAACAAGCTGGATTCCGTGCCTGCGGAAATCCAAATGGCAAAGGACCTTGACCGCCCAGTCAAAGTCAAGCAAGCTGGATTCCGCGCCCGCGGAAATCCAAAGGGGCAAAGGACCTTGACCGCCCGGTCAAAGTCAAGCAAGCTGGATTTCGCCCCCGCGGAAATCCAAAGGGGCAAAGGACCTTGACCTCCCGGTCAAAGTCAAGCAAGCTGGATTCCGCACCTGCGGAAATCCAAAGGGGCAAAGGACCTTACCGCCCGGTCAAAGTTAAGCATGCTGGATTCCGCGCTCGCGGAAATCCAAATGGGCAAAGGACCTTGACCGCTCGGTCAAAGTCAAGCAAGCTGGATTCCGCGCCTGCGGAAATCCAAAGGGGCAGAGGACCTTGTCCGCCCCGTCAAAGTCAAGTAAGCTAGATCCCGCGCCTGCGGAAATCGAAAGGGGTAAAGGACCTTGACCGCCCGGTCAAAGTCAAGCAAGCTGGATCCCGCGCCCGTGGAAATCCAAAAGGGCAAAGGACCTTGCTCGCCCGGTCAAAGTCTAGCTAGCTGGATTCCGCGCCCGCGTAAATCCAAAGGGCAAAGGACCTTGACTACTTGGTCAAAGTCAAGCAAGCTGGGTTCCACGCCTGCGGAAATCCAAAGGGGCAAGAAGGGTCTCATTCGCTTAGGATGAGATCTCGGAAAACAAAATAATAACCCCAGGATTATTCCCTTGGAAGGAACTGCTATATGCTGATTGCCGAGGTTGCGGTGCGGAGACTGGCACTTCTGTCGAGATGCATGCTCAAATCTCTCATTTGCTGTGATTCTCCAAATTGCTTGCAAAAGGTGAGGACTTATGTGCAAAAATCCACAAATTTGGGGCTTTAATGTAAACTGCCCAACCACAACTGCTTTTTGATTGTTGTATTGCCATCGTGCTGTGACATTTGTGATTCTGCTGTCTATCAACAAATGTCTGCTCCAAGTTAAGCTTCCCACGTCCTTGTGGACTGATTTGCAAAATTGAGAAACATCAGGGGTTTTCTGCAAATTACCCCACACAGTGCATTCTGTGGGCCACGTGCTAAACACTGCATATTCTGCACTTGGTGCATAAGCTGTGAGATGATAAGGGTGGAATGCAGTTGTCACGATCATTTTGCATTTTGAACCCCTGACTTATTTCTCACGTGGGCCCTGAGTAACTGCCATAACTGCCATAACTGCCAAGAAATATTTCATTTCTTTTTGCTGCTTGGAACTCCAAGGGGCTATTGCTCTGTTTTGCATGCTTCTACTGATTGGGTTTCATGTCTCTAAAATAATCATGCATATAGTTTTATGTTTAAATTTTCTTCCTTCTCCCATAAGACGTCTCTTCCTCTTCTTCATTCTCATTTCTCATCAAACAAAACCCGCGTCTTCTCCCTCTCTTCTTCTCAGCGGCGAAAACCCATTCTTCCTCCCTCTCTCATTTGCAGCGGCGGCGCGCGAGGGGTGCGTCGATGGGGTGCTTGTTGCTGGTGCGCGCGTGAGGCGCGTCGGCGTGGTGCGGCAGGGTGCTACGAGCGGTTGCGGCGGCGGCGGCATGGACCAAACTCTCCAGGACTGGCTGGACCGAGGGTCGCCGACGGAGGTAACGTCTGATCTCTTCCTCCTTTGTGTGTGCTTGTCCCTCCTCACTCGTTCTCTGTCTTGTCGACGGCTGGATGGGCTCCAGTGGGCAAAGGAGCGGCAGGTCTATTCTGTGCAGGTTGCGGCGGGCTGTGGGTTTGCCTGCAGTCACGGCTTGCGGGGAGTAATGGCCGCGGGTTCCAGTGGAATGATGGTGCTTTGGCTGCAGGTTGTTGGGTTTGGTCGTAGCGGCGGCGGGTTCCAGCGGACTGGACTACACGGTGGCTGTTTGGGCTTGGCGATGCGAAAACGCCAGGGGAAGGCACGGGCTGCAGGGAGTGATGGTTGGCTGCCGGCGGTGCTCCAACGAGCAGGGGCAATGGCCTGTGGTTGCAGTAGAAGCCACGCGGTGGCGGGCTGGAGATGAGTTGGCCGTGAGGCTCGTTGGGTTGGGCACATATTTGTTGCTTGCTTATGCCATATTAATCCACATTATCTCTGATTTTTATTGCTAACTGCTCTGCATCGAACTGCTGAACCACTTGATAGCCTTCATTTTGACAAATTCAACAATCAAATACTGATTTGCAACTGTACGCTTGCATTTTTGCCGTCATATGCTATAGCCTTTATTAAAATGCCATGCCCCTTGCTATTATGCTAGTGAATGTAATGCCACATTTTACTTGGACATATTATGCACTTGTCATGTCTACTGCTGCCGTTTAATTCTTGATTCGACTTTTCCTTTCTCATAGGACGACCCAGTTCTCGAGGTGGGAACCCCACAATCTTCGTGGGACATGCCTTCTAGCTCTCGTTCCAGACGACGAGGCAGCTCTTAGAGGTCACGGGCTTCTAGCAGCTCGACTCCTGTTATTCATATTGAGGTAAATCAAAAACTGAATATTAAATGGGCATTTAAATCTGGTGTTTTCTGACAAATGCATTCTCAGGAGTCTGGAAATTTTGAGGGGCGGTTGCTGAGTGACCGTCATATCTGCGAGAGTCCCGAATTTAGGGTAATTTTCTCGCTTTGATGTACTTTAATTGCTATCTGCTTTTGACTCAGCTTTAACTCTGTGCTTGACATTTCAGGAAGGGGACGCGAGCCAGATCATGCGATGCCATTGGGGTCCGATGCTCGAACATTTCCACCGTCTACCGGATTTTCTACAGGACTTCCTTCTCCATCGGTCTCCATTTGGAGGTTTGCTGCGTCTACCCATTATTCATGGCCATTACAACTTCTTCTGAGCCTTGGTAGAAAGGTGGAGGTTCGAGATGCACACCTTCCATTTGCCCTTTGGTGAGCTGACTGTTCTGCCCGATCAGTGGGCTCTACTGATGGGCCTTCCCTTTGGTGACAAGCCCATTATAGGTGAGACCACCCACGGCTTCCACCTTGCGCCTACACATCTGGGCCGTGTCCCTCCTAAGCCACCTAGGGGGAACCATATGATCACCATGGGGTGGTTAAGAGAATGGGACAAATTCTGGCCCAACCCTGAGTCCGATAGTGAGGAAGCAGATTTTGTACTGAGGAACTTTCTGCTGGAGCTGCTGGCTATGATCTTCTGTGATTTGTCGGCCTACTGTATCCATGTTGACTAGATTGCATATCTGACCAACCTGGAGCACTTGGATCATTATGACTGGGCTGGCGCTAGCTACACTTGGCTGATCTGCGGGCTCGACAATGTGGTCAAGCTTGGGTGCCGTTCTTATGTAGGACTATATCCTTTGTTGACTGTAAGTATTTGTTTTTGTTACCTTGCAAAACAAATTTCTTTTATGCTTTATATTTGAAATATTGACTTGTGCTTGCATTTATAGTACTGGATCATGGAGCACATCACCAGAGGGCATTGCTTTGGCCGCCTGCGAGACGAGCTCCTGCCTCTTCCCCGCCAGTGGGTCGAGCCTGACCACCGGGCTGTTGCTGGGGTGTTTAGCTATGAGTCCTACCGGTATCTGCTGGACCTGGTAGAACTCGAGGATGTAAGTCTCCTTCTGCCTTTTAACTCTGCATGCTTGTTGTACTTTCTTTGCTTACAATTTCCTGTTTCTGTAACATGTCCACCTACGCCCATTTGCTCGATATGATGGCTTTGACTGGGCTCCCTTGAACTCTGGTCGCGTTCTTAGGGACAAACAGGTGAAATTTTATTGCATGTAGAACTCAGCCTACTACCTCCCAAGGCGCGTGCGGCATCTGTTCTCTGATGTATTCTACTTTCTTGCCCCTCCTCCTGCTGACATGGATCGCCCGACTACAACTCGTTCAGTTGTTAGAAGCCAACATGCAGCTGCCATAGCTTCTCAGGACAGGCACGTCCTTCGAGAAGTCAACTACACAGATTACCTTGCTTGGTACAGGCGTGTGGGGAAGCCGTACCTATTCGAGGAGGCCGTGCGGGATAGCCAGCGCGGGATGTGGTATGCGTCTAACTGGGCCCAGGTACAGGATTTCCATTTCTGCTTTTCATTGCTTTTGCATGGATTATGACAGTCTGAAATTTGCTATAATTCACAGGGCTTCGAGGAGCAATTTGGAGCCTTCTATGCTGACATTCGCCGGAAAAGGGTAAAATTCTTACTTTGCAACCTGCCATCTTGACTATATCTGACACATCTGTTATTTTGCAGGAGCTGCGCTGGCGCAACATCATCAGGGTATGCTTCTCTCTTCTGCTCCTGCTGTCGCTTCTAAAATTCTCATTTCTAACACAATTTGATCTTGCATCAAGACTTTCCTGCTCAGAGAGCAAATGTAGCCAGCAGTGGGGATTTCACTATGGAGGCGTCTGAGGAGGACCGTTCAGATACCAAGGTCACCCAGGAGGTTCGCGACTCTGCTCCTCGCTCTCAGGCTGCCGCAGCTGCTCAGTGGTGACGCCGAATCACTCGATGAGGCAACAGACTCTTGGCCAAGTACTTCCAAAAGGCGACGTCTGATGAAGAAGATTCAGAGGAAGAGTAGCTTTATTTGTAATTTTTGCTAGAAATTCTGTAATAACACTGTCACTTTGTAACATTTTTTTAAAAAATGTATAAGAAAATTTCTGATTCTGCGATATGCCCCTCGGGGTCTTGCATGTGCATGTTGTATGCAAAAGTATTCCATGCAGGGTTAAGCAAATGGCGTCGATTTTGGCGATGTCAACATTCTAAAGTGGTGCTGTTGAAATTTTGCAGTCATTCCAGGCGCCACCTAGGTGCGTCACCTCAGTGCGCCGCGTAGGTGCATCTGCTAGGTGCGCCTCATAGGTGCGTCTCCAGAAATGGCGAGTTTTGTTTCCCGCTGTTGTTGAAAACCCTTCCTGCTCTTCTATATAAAACTGCATCCTGCGAGAGATAGCTCCGTCCTCTCTAAAAAAATACGGCGACAAACCTTGTTTCTTCACTTTTGCTCATTTTCTGATCTTCCTAGGCGCGGATTCTGCATCACGATGGTATGGGTTACTGTTTTACGTGTTTTTCTGTTACTTGTTTTTTGCAGATTTGCTTGTCTTCCTGCTACTTGTTTTTGCAGATTCTTGTTTTCCTGTTACTTGTCTTTGCAGATTCTTGTTTTCTTGTTACTTGTTTTTGCAGATTTGTTTTACTTTCATGGCTACGAACTTTGGAACAATGCTTCTTGATTTTTTTGCATATGTTTCTTGTATCACATCATGCTAGATTGCTATGCTTGTCCCATGCCTATGTCAGGTTCCGTCTTTTTACTACCATATTTGGTTCAAATCTGTGCCTGCAGAGTTATCCTACCATGGTGACCCCTAGGCACTGCTCTAACGCCTTGCTTGGCTGGATCGATGCTTTGACAGCCGATGATCGGAAGCAACTTCGGATTTGGGGGATTTCCTCCTCCCTCCTGAGTATAGCCAAAGTGGAGGTTAATTGGCATTTGCTGTGTGTCATGGCCCGATTTTGGAAGCCAGCCCTGCATGTTTTCCGCTTTGGGCAAGTGAAGATGACTCTAACTCTGGAGGAAGTCAGACGAATCTGTGGCTTGTCCCCGTTCATGTCCTCACCAGTGTTTTACTGCCATGCCAGTTATGTACACGTCGTGAGCCGGCTCACGTGTATTGCCAAAGAAGTCTGTGAGGAGAAACTCATCTGTCGAGATGGTCCTACACCTATGGTGCGCCTGGATTACTTCGATGCAATCATTGGTTCCCGCTCCTCCATGGGTACCCCATGGCTTTATTGCTTTGTGCTGCGTTTTCTTGGGGAGCTGATCTTTAGCCATGGCTGGACGACTGTGGCTATTGAGGTGGCAGAAATAGCCTGGGCGGTAGTTGTTCGTCAGATCGACTTGGCCCCTATCCTTCTTGCCAAAACCTACGTCGGCTTGGACCGAGCGTTGAGGCGCTCCCGCCATTTATATGGATGTGGCGCCCTGGTGCAGGTAAGCAAATCATCTGACAATATTTAATAATATTTTGCTGTGCCTTCATTAACCATGACTCCATTTTTGCCAGGTTTGGTTTGTCGCTCATATGAGAATGAAGATTCTACACCCTCGGCCTTCCGCCTTTGATGCCTATAGCCGCACCCATCATTCAAGGTCCCTCCCGGGGGTGCATGAGCTGTGTGACAAACTGCGGAATCTTGATGCGGATTCTGTGACATGGTGCATTGTATCCTCTGCATCCCAGAACTTTACTGCCTTCTTTAATGCCATGGACATGCGACTCGTGGTTCTCCCTGGATTCTCTAGAGGCGTGGAGTATTACCTTGTCCGGGTCCTTCGCCAGTTTGGCTTCTACCAAGACTCCATTGAGCAAAGTCCTTGCCCTGACGGATTAAAAAAACATGTTGTTGGCTCAAATGCATCTACTTCTGAGTTGGTCCAACGAATGAGTGCTGGTATCAAGTCTTCCAGTCTGGCCATCATTAAAGGCTCTGGCTGTATAGCTGGATATGAGGTTGAGATAAGGGAGACATGGCCCCTGAGCGAGATTCCGCCTAGTGGCACCAATTTCATGGAGGCTAGCAGTTCAAAGAGGCCCCGAACTGATTAGCGATATTTGTATTCATGATAGGGCATAATAAAACTGATGTTGCTTTGCATTACTTATATTGGTTCTTGCAAGTCTATATCTGCTAATCAAGATCAATTTAATTGGCATGTCCTTGATTTCAAATCCCTCCATTTTAAAGAAGAGACTATCATACCCCTGGCTGAATGCTTGCTTGCTCAGACCACGACTCATAAGGCAGTTGACATGCCCCTGGTCGAAATATGAACAAAATGCCTTGTAAAGTAAATGCAATTATGCTTAACTAAAAATGCACCCTAGCCAAACGTTTACATGACTCATAAGACAGCTGACATGCCCCTGGTCGAAATGCGAACAAAATGCCTTGTAAAGTAAATACAATTATGCTTGACTAAACCAAATGCGGTGCAAAAGACACAAATGCAAAGAAATGTTTAATTGATATATTGGTGCCCTCAGCGCCAAGGAAGCCTGTTTTGCCTGCTATAAGAGGTGATACTGTCCTCGACTCATGTGACACTAACCTAGGCACTTAGGTTTATTTGTGGCTCTCCTTCAGATTTATGGGCCTCATGCCAAAGTCTTGGGGTCCTATATCTACTCTTTTGAGGATTCATTTTTCTTTTCTCCCTCATAGGCATGCTAACTGACCCTACTCCTGCTTGGAGGTATAAACACTTATGCAGAGGGGGGTGGCTGCTATTTCCCTTGTGCTGAAGGGGTGGCTAGTCCCTTTGATCGTATGGGCTTAATAAGTACATGCTTCGACTCCTCTCCAAGCTAAATGGTAGGAGTAAGGTTGTTCACATGCCTCTCTCAGTGGAGCTCAGCTTCTGTCTACTACTTCTGTCTCCTTATTTCTTTTGTGCTCCAAGGTCTTGTGTATTTTTTTTCTTACTGCTCACTCTCTTTCTAGACCTAACATTTTTACTCCCTCTCGAGATATAGGTATCGTGGGAATCTGTACATTTAGCCCATTCCTCTGAAATCTCTCTCTCACATCCTAAGCTTCTAGGGTAGTGGCACATGAGGAGGACTTGACACATCTTACGCAGGCAGGCTCCCAATTTTTCTCATTGGGCAATGATGATGTTATGCAAAGAGAAAAAAACAGTGCAGGAGATTATGTTATGCCAAGATGTATTAAGCATAAGAATAAAAATGCATGAAAATGCATGGCTCAGGACTGACCAAGAGTCACTGATAGTACTTCTTTAAATAGGAAGCATTGACGGGCTCTGATTGCTTTGCATGGTCCATGCCTTCAAGAATGACTGCATCCCCTGACAGGGCCTCCTTGACCACAAAAGGTCCGTGCCAGTTGGGCCTAAATTTTCCTCGTGTATCCGGCAAATGAATGGCACGCAGGACCAAGTCTCCAGGTTCAAAGCGTCTAGGACGGACTTTCTTTTGATATGCTTGGGCCACTCTCTTCTGGTAGCATTGGGCATGATGCAGGGCTTGCAACCTATGCTCATCAATTAGATCTAGCTGAACATTGCGGTCCTGTACCCACTCAGCCTCCTCTAATTCTGCCTCCTTCAAGATTCTTAATGATGGAATCTCGACTTCGAAGGGAAGGACTGCTTCCATGCCATACACCAAAGAGTAAGGTGTTGCTCCTGTGGATGTC
>JAMKQA010032710.1:0-10152 GCA_024699735.1 Posidonia australis
AGGCGTTGAAGGATGCCATACTCTTTCCCGATGTGATGAATGCGCAGCTGCAGGTGTTGCTGGAGAAGCAGGGGTCGGAGTTGAAGCAGGCGAAAGAGGTTATTCCGAATCTACAAAAACAGGTTTCTTCTCTCACCGGACAGCTTATCTGTCTCGCGGAAGATCTGGCTGAGGTAACTGAACTGGTTTATGCATATGAATATATGATGTTGTACTTGGGTTCCTCGAATGTGTCATTCGTGTGGTTGTCTTTACTGGTAATAATTCAAATGCAACTACCCATGTATCGTTTCATTTCACGTCGCCTTTTGTGAGTGTGATGTTCTTTTCTTAATAGTGGCGACTGTATTCTTGGTTCAAAAGCAAAGAAAGGACACAAAACAATATTTTTTAACTTGGGTTATGCTTACTGAATAAGCAAGCTTCTGGGTTTAGGAATCCCGCCTGGAACTATTGGCTACAATCTTAGCTATGAATAATTATCAAAACTAATAGAATTTCAAAATCAATAAAATGCCTGTCAATAGCTTTGTTGGTAATTTACATACGATCCTAAGCTTTCCTGGTGAGCTCTGTGGTTCAGCCTCTACAACTAACTGATGATACAATCATGATAGGCCATTAACAATATAGCATAAACAGTTGGTCTTTAGTATGTAAGCTTGAACCTATCTACAGCTAACTGATGCCTTATCATTGGTTGGTGCTGCTGCGTCAATAGCTTTTGTTTATTTCAAGGTTGAGAAACCCATAGAATTCATCTGCAAACCAAAAAATCAGGCAGTAATGCTGGTACTGGATTTTGAAAAGGGTGGGGATAACCAAGCTAAAAGCTAAATGGTGTTTCATAAACTTTTTGAAAGCTATAGAACTACGTGGGTTCGTATGCTGTCCTCTTTGTATTTATTTTATCTATAATATTACTACTAATTATTATTTAATTATCCCTATCTGTGGATGTGAATCATTTTGATATATGGATTTATATTGTGCTTTCTATGTATTGGCAGGTGAAAGCTGATAAGCATACGGGAAGATCATGTTCTGATGGTCCTCTAAGCTCTCCAAGGACACCCATTTATGATGGGAAGGGAGTTGATTCATCGGTAAGGTGTATGCAACTTTTCTCTTTAGATGGGTTAATAACTTCTTGTTTTAGAGAATATCAATCATTTGAAGACTTGGATGACTTTTTCAGTATTCTGCTTGTTTGAATTTGAGACATAAAGGATAATATAAAATGTTGTATCGTATACAAGTTAATGTTGGCCGTGTAAACTGCAATGTATTTTTTACAAATTATATTTTATTACTCTGATTAATAAAATTCGTTGATGATACAGAATTTCAGTTCTATGCAGCCCATAATTTCTGACAGCCTAGATGATATGTTTTCAAAGGATTTAAATCCATGTTTGACTCCTTGTTTTTCCAAGATCAAGTCTAAGGTAACATGTCAATCTTTCTAAATTATTTTATTTTTGTTCACAGAAAATAAAAATTTATCTCCTACTCTCTTAACTGCCAAATTTGCTATTAGGGGTATGATGAAGTGTTAAGTGACAATTCTTTTTCTGAAGATGAGTCATTTGGGGAAAACTCGCAATCAAGTTCCCATCTCTATGTATCATCACATGGAGAAAAGGTATACAAGAGTTTCGAACACCATAACCGATCTGGTTTGAGCAAAACTCTTCATAATACTTACAAGTCTGATGGAATGAAGTTAAATTCTGAAAAGGTAATGTACAAGTCATAGTTTGATGACCAAGAAAAAACTTTGATGTCGAAATATGGAGCTTGTCTGTTTATATGGTCCTGTTTCTTGTTGTTTACCAATCTAAAGTTGTTTAAATGTCACTTACGATGCTGTATTGTGGTGTTATTTGGCAGTTCCTTGTATTGTAAAGAAGAATCAGTTCTTGCACTACTTAATTCTCACAACAAGTTTGATGGTAATGAATCTGTCTGGTTTACAAAGATCAGGAATTTTTTCCATTGTTGACCCAAACTTTTTAGGTCGTAATCCTGTTGTAAAAAAAATATAGCAGTTTCTAGAGAAAAAAATTGCTTAAGTTAATCTATTTTCTGTGAAACCTTTTCCATCATCTTTTACAGTATTTTTTGGTATCATCCGTAGCTTTTTGGAGACAAACTCATGAGCATAATGGGCTAAAAATCCGGAAATCGACAAATCATTATGTATTAAACTATCAGTTGTGAGATTGTACTTTGAGATTTGACTATTCTGGTACTTAAGAAGCCATGATAAGAGACAGATTAAGAGGAAGAAGATGAGCGACACCTGATTGAACATTATTTCTATGCTTGTATTTTTTACGGATATTGTTGTTGTTTTATTGAACTCAAGTCTCTTTGAAACTGAAGAGGACAACAAATTTCACAAACATTGTCGCGCTATTCAACCTGAGGCCCTTTAAAATGGAAGGGGAGGACATGGTTTGGTCGATAGGAATGAGCGAGTGGTCCAATCGTGTGTTGCGGTCCACGATGACCCGGTCAATCTAACCGTTCCTCTCCTTTCCGGCTACATCACTCGCCGGGTTCCCCACGACTGTCGTCCCTGCTGGCACCTCCTTCAACACCACCGACCCTGCCCCGACCTTCGCCCGGTCCCCGATCCTCACGTTGCCGAGAATTTGCGTCCCGGCACCAACAAGAACCCCGTTGCCTAACTTCGGATGCCTGTCGCCGACCGCCTTCCCCCTCCCGCCAAGCGTCACGTTGTGGAGGATGGACACGTCGTCACCCACCACCGCCGTCTCCCCTATCACGACCCCGGTCGCGTGATCGAGTAGGATTCCGGAGCCGATGACAGCCGCAGGGTGCACGTCCACCGCAAACACCTCCGAGACTTTCGATTGCAGAAACAGGGCGAGGACTCTCCGGCCGTCCACCCACAAGCTGTGCGCGATCCGGTGAGCCTGTACGGCCAAGAAACCTGTGTACCACAAGAAGCAATCGATCAAGTTAGACGGAATTCATTCGAAAATCTTGAAGAATCGACGCATGTTGCATCAAACCATATCTTTTCAGGAATCTAGATGAGTTGCTCTTCCAATTAGCCAGCACACACCTTTGTAGTAAAGGAAGCAGTGGACCATCCTGGAGCACGCCGGGTCTCGATCTCTCGACGCCCGTAGGTCGGCTCTAATGGACCTCCCAATGTTCGGGTCTTTCTGGAGGACTTCCATGAACAGCTTCTCCAACACTACAGCCGAGAGAGGGTTGTCGCCACCACCTCCACCGCTGCCGCCGCCAAATTTCGCTGCGAGGTACGAAGCGAGGGCACGCTCAAGCGAGGAGTGAGACAGCACCGAGGCGTGGTAAAAGCTTCGTAAGACCGGCTCCTCGCCGGCGTCCAGCTCGGCCTCACACCGAAGCGTTTCCCACACCACGTCCACGTCGGATGCTGCCGGTGGGAGGAGAGACGGTGTCAGGAGGAGCGGAAGGCAAAGATTGGAAGATCGGTAGAAGTGACATAGATTGGGAGGGTGGCAGTCGTTGTAGTTGACGGGTGCCGCCTTTCCGTTGGACGTGAAGCAGCAGTTGTCGGTGACGGCGGCGGCCATGTCGAGGACTGTGGTGGTGGTGGTGGTGGTGGTGGTGTCCGGGAAGTGTTGGGAGATGTTGCAGCTGTAGAACGGGGAAGTCGCAGGTTTCTTGCTAGCAAATCAATGGAGATCAGTGCTAGCTAAGTTGCTGGTTCTAGTTAGAAAGCCCTTGGCCCTGGATGATTTATAACTACTAGGGAGCTCCTCGGCATGAAGTGTTTGCAAGCATAAGCTTCTCAGTTCCTTCATTTTCCTGGAAGGAGTCTAAAATGTTTTCTTTTAATAAAGAATTAATAAATCCTGCAAGTCTGAGGTAATATCTTACGCATATTAGACTTCGACATGCCAATATCTTGCGTATCACTTATCTTGTAATTGCGATCACTGGACCAAATTGACCATGGCTGTGACTTTTGGAGTGGTGTTTTCTCATTGGACCAACTTCTCAAATGTCTTCTCCCAAGATCGAAATCTTGTTGAGTCGTTTCAGGGTTACTGCTACTCAACTAATGGACTTCCTCATGCCTAAATAAGTACTCATGTTCTTCATAAACATTAAAATTTCACGTAGCGAAGGACTACATTTTCTTACATCCATCAATCGTTAGTTTACCCTGTGCTTCTTTTTTCATTTGCTTGATGAATTGAACATAATCTGTTAATCTGCAAAAAAAAAAATTCAGATTTTGCTTTGCTATTTCAACACGTTGCGGATAATTACGAGACCACCTTTATATTCTTCTCAGGTGATAGATGATCCTTATGAACGTATCGTATCATTCAGGAATTGTTTTCTGGGGCCATCATGACTCTAAGTTTGTGGCCTCCACCGCTTTGTGAGTATTTTTCATTTGTCGGAAAAGCCAGTGGCATTATGCCTCATAGAATTATGCGTTACTATAATTGCATATTTCCAGGAATCTTTTATATATAGAATTCGTATTTTATGCGAATGTGAATGGGGAATTTGCAAGTATCTACATGAGTTTCGTATTTCTTGATTAGACATTTCCCACAACACTTGATGAATCAAGGTCTTTAATCGCTCACACGTCAACATCAACCGCCTTGCGCATTTTGATTTGTTCATCCAAATCTTTTTACATCCGCATCTCTTATAAAACTCAAAATATGATAGAACCCCATAAGTCTCTCAAAATCCTAGTTATAGTCATTTTTATTGCTTCGACTGAAGAAAAACTTTATCGCCCAATTAAGAAAATAAAAATCACTAGCACCTACATAAAATTGGAACGGGAAAATAGGAAGTCACTATAGAATATGCCCGCCTCGGTCACACATTAGCATTCTGAATTTAAATAAGTAGGAGAATATGGATATTCCATTTTGATGGGCTTACAAACTCCCAAAGGTCCACTGAACGTAGAGCCCACCTCGCCACTTGCGTTTAAAATCTCCCCATTCCCATAAACGATTGGTAGCATTTTGATAAAAGGATGGTTTACCACAGTCCATGGAAATTAATATCTTTAATGCTTTCATACGTGAACAAGAAGCCGTCGTGTTGAAACTATTTGACGTAAAATATGAAGTTTCATTCAACTTTTCAAAAATAAACATTTTCTTTTTTGAAAGGATGGTCTCAATAATCAATGGAGTCTATTTGACAAATAATCTGAACATTGTCGGTGGAATCTACTACAAAAAAGACCAAAAAAACTAATAGGTTTTCTAAGTCTTTTGAATTATTTTCTTTTGGTATTAAACAACTACTACCTCCAAGCCATGCCATCACTATTCAAATAATAATCTATAGGTCTGTTTGGCAAATAAAGTAGTTTTTTTTTTTGGGTATCAATGGGTCTACATCCAAAAAGCCATGCCATCACTTTTCTTCCTCTTTGTATTAAACAAACAATATTTATTTATCATATCATCACTTTTCAAATAATTTATTATCAATAATCCACAAACAAACTTGTTTGTATGGATTTTTATTTTTTACAGCAAGTCCATCCATACAAAAAAAAAAAAAAACCAAACTTCTGAATTTCCCAAACATGATTTTTTTCATTTTAAAAAAATGTACCACTTGTTGTCTAGAATATTCAAAAAACAAAAAAAATTAAAACAACCGAACAAACGGGTCTAAGAGTTTATAAATCAAACAGATTTGGACTTATGATGCACCAAAAAAAAAAAACAAGCGAACGAACGAATTTGTCAATTACGATTTTTCATTTTTAAAAAAAAATCTCTGTGCCATTAACAGCACAGATTGTTCACAAAACTAAAAAACCAAAAAAAAAAGGGATCCATTTTAAAACAGCAGTGCACAATGATAACGATCAGTTTTGACTTATTTTAATCCAATGTGCTTGTGGCGTTGGGCGTTCGTAATTAGTGGTCCAGAACATTCGAATCGCACGGTGGACATTATCGAGAAGGGAACTTACCATTGTTGAGTGGGTGACGTGTGAGATGATGCCTCTGCCCTGACCGGCTGCCAAAACAAACGCATTATTGTGATTGTGGTGGATGGATGATTGGAAATGGATGGGATGATTAATTAATGGAAATTAAAAAAGAAAAAAGAAAAAATTAAAAAGAAGAAGGTATGCTTTTACAATCCAGACTTATTTTCTAATCCCACTGGTCGATGTTGTTATTTGGCACTCATCCTGCGTGTTCAATTTGCACTCGTTGTTTTTAAGTCTTAACGGCTGGACGAAAGGTCTCCTCACCGCCTTTTAAGTCCGTCCATATCTACGGTAGAAATTAGAATCGTATCATAATCCGGAAACTTCTTGCCGCCGACTTTTCTCCGTTCACATCATTGCGAGTGCCGTCTCTCGTATTCGTGTCGACACTATAACGTCATGCTCCTTTTTTTGGGTGCAAAAATCATACCCAACTACGTTATAATTCCGTCGAATGTAACGTTATCTATAATATTGAGAGAGAAAGTTTTCTCCAACAACATTCTTCAGTGTCAACTTTTATTTGATAAATCCAACTGCCGTTGGAAGTTGAAGATGAAGGAATTTGAAGAAGTTGCTAAACAAACGCTGCCAAACACCAGAAGTACCTGGCAATGTTGGTGCAATTTAGGAGCCTACATAAAATGACAAGCTTGATAACACACCAGAGGCATTATTGTTTCTCATTAATGTAAGATGTTGGACGGCACAATGATTGCTCGACATATGCCACTTGGCGTCTTCCTTTTCCAAAATTTGTCATGATATCAGAGAAGAACTTAAGCTCTTCCTCGTATGCACAATAACAATATTAAAAGTAAATGGAAAATATTATTAATATTCTTATAATATTAATATTATGTTTACAAGTGATTTTAAAGATGAATAAATATATATACGAATAATTTTAGTTTAATTGAAAGGTAGAATAAGGATCAGATGAACAAAGTGAAAAATATGTAGGCCAATACTAAAAAAACTTGATTATCAAAAAACATATATAATTTGAAACACACACACACACATATATATATATATATCATATTAAATATATATTATTTTTATATAAAACAACAAATTTATCATAGACATTAGGGGCTTACATGCATGGATCACGTTAGATCGATTTAAGGAAGAATCCACAACCCAATCTAAATTATTGGGTTAGATAATTTTAGATCCATACCTAATCGAATCTCGATTTAGACCCAATTCAACCCGATTCATAAACAAACTTTCGGTTGAGTCATATCAGTTCTTGAGTTTTACGTGTACTTATTAAAAATTAAAGATGATATTTATAATATATTGTATAAAAATATACAACATTAATAATAAACATAAAATAGTGAATAATCTGCATATATTATAGACAAAGACATGATTTACTGGTATTTCTTGAATAATATAAATTATCATTATGAAATTTATAAATAATTCATAACAAAATGCAATTGAGAGAGAATGAAATAAAATCAAAAGAAGCGGTGAGAAAAGATCAGAATATGTCAAGATGGGTAGACGGTGGATGGGTGGGTAAAAATTACGGGAAGAGACTAAGAAATGGAGTAGTAAAGAGAAGAGATTAGAATCTTATAAATAAATAATTATATATATAATATATATTTATAAACATAAATAATTAATTATATATATACCTTTGGATTTTGGGTTAGATCAGGTACTCCATCCTAATTAGAACCCATATCTAACCCATATTACAAAAAATTCTGACTCAACCCAACCCTACACATTTTGGATAGGTTCAATTTTCTGGTCAACTCAGACCCATACATACTCTTTATATATATATATATATATATATATATATAGTCATTATCAGATGAGGCCTGGCCTCACTTTTGTATATGAGGCCCATAATACTAACCGTTCATCTTAAATAAGATGTTTAGATCTTAACCGTTGAAATTTTTTTATTGGAAAACAACAAAGATATGTTATCAAGTTGGAATAATTTTCAAAAAACATTGTAAAGTGTTACGCATTGATTTTGTTCGTACAAAACAAAAAAAAGTAATTGTGTTGATTGCAACTTTGCCATTTCAATTGAAATGTAAAAAAAAAAAATCTTCTGCATCATTCCATCTTCTTCCTCCTTATTTCCTTATCCAGTCGACGGCGCTGCACCCATTCCTACCTTCTCCCCGTACGCGAACAGCTAGAGTTTGGTGGAGGAACAGATGCCGAGCCTGATCGGAGGAGAACAATGACGCCTTAGTGCGACGGAGGATGGCGGCGTTTGCTAACGGTGATAAGTGACAGCGTGTAGACTGCGTGGAGGACGGCACAATGGCGATACTAGCGAAACTGGTACGCTTCCTCCTCTCCTCCTTTCCATTTTTGTTTTTTCCATCTCTGTATTGCGCCTGCCCTCCCCTTTTCCTTCTCCTTTGCTCCGACGGACAGCCATGTCCGCCTGAGCTCTCATCGCCAACGGCCTGATCAATGATGGTCGCAGGCTGAGGGTACAATAGACATGTCGATGCATGTGTGTTGAGAAGTCCCGATGTGAGATTGTGAGCTCCGACGATACACTGGAGGCTCGCCGGGGTAAGGATGCAGCTATCCACGGCCAACGGTCCTCCTGTTAACTTAGATGGAAAGGCTCAACTAAGATGTGCCATCAATTACTGTAAAGGATCCTAAGATTGATTATGCTTCGTTTTTGCTTTATAAAAGAACATAGAAATCTTGAACATTGTTTATTTCCAACTTTACTTGTAGGTTCTAATTTGAGAGTAAATCATGTTTTTTGCAGTTTGGTGGTCAGATGCATCACCATGTTCTTCGAGCTATTCACGGCCTATTAGCTATACCCATGGCATCTGTCAGTTGATCGTTAGAAGGACTCAGTGAAATCATGAGGACAGCAAGAGAATACAAGAAACACCAATTTGAAACGAATATCCATAATAAAATTTAAAAAAACGTAAACCAAAACTAAAATTAATAGGCAAAAATTGTTAATGTAACACTCAAAATCGTAACTTTTTATACGATAAAATCCATACCTACAATAATAAAATTCACAAAAAGTTAATACCAAAATTTTACTAAAAGATAAGATTGTTAACGTAACATTAAAACTAACTAGATAAAATGAGTGTTACATTAACAAAAACAAATGAGTGTTAATATCAAACAATTACAAATGAGTGTTAATTAGGCAAAAACATTTTCTACAATCCAACATCCTGTCTTCTAATTATTTATTAAACATTACATCCAGGTAAAAAAATCACTGTAGCTACAATACATTGATATAATAGTAAAATCGTATAAAATATAATAATTGTTACGTAATAGTAAAACCAAAACTAAAATATAAAATTGTTAACGTAAATTTTTTACGTTACGATAAAATCGTACCTACCATTTTGAGACAAATATCAAAAATAAAATTCAAAGAAACTGAAACTAAAAAAATGTAACATTAAAAAAAAGTAAATGTGGAGTTGAAACTGAAACAGGACATACTAGATAAATAAAAATGTCCAACCTCCTCAACATTTGCTCTCACAAATCCTGATCTAATATGTAATACCAAAAGAAGTATGTTAGGGATATCAAGGCTTTACTAGAAAAATATAGAGTATTAATATGTGTGGAATGCCAAAAGACATAGCATCCATAATGGAACAGTAACATGTGTAGCATGCATCCAACGTGTACTTTATTTGAAAAATAAAAATTTAACATGTAACGTGTGTATCACCTCCCCATAATGTGTAACGTGTGTAGCATCTACTTTATTGGGAAAATAAATATGCCTACTTACGTAACTTGAGACAATGTGCATATCTACATCAAATCCAAGAAAAAGTAAATTTAGAATAATAAACAATTCTTCACACATCAATACAACTAACAACATATAAAAAAATATATATATACAGAAACAAATCTAGGCCATTCAAACGAAATTACAAGATTACTAATTAATTATATTAATTTATGTTCTGAAAGTGTTACAGTAATATTAAAAACATAAAGCTCGTCGAATTATTCTAATTAGAGAAATTAATAAAAAAAAATACATCATAAGAACATAAACTTATTTATAAAAGAGAGTAATGAAATCTATATCTGTAAGTCTCATTAAATAATATAATATT
>JAMKQA010032725.1:0-10048 GCA_024699735.1 Posidonia australis
ATAAAGTGATTCCATTAATGTTAGTTCAGTGGCAACACCATGGTATAGAGGAGGCTACTTGGGAACGCGAGGTGGACATCTAGAGACAGTACCCCTACTTGTTTTATTAGAGCTGAATTTCGATGGCGAAATACTTTTAAGGGGGCTAGGATGTGACATCTGAGCCTGATTATCCATTTTTATTTGTAAATCATGTGATTAATTGTAATATTGCTTAAATGGTTTATTAATGGATAATCTGTTGTTTATTGATTGTGTGAGCTTGTGGTTGGTCTTCTGTGCACCTGTTTGTGATTTAGGACCAATGTGGTGTCTGGTTTGAGGGTGCACAGTCGCCTCGATTTGCGTGCCTATCTTTTCTTCCTTTCTTTTCCTTCTTTTTCTCCTTCCTTTTCCTTCCTCTCACGAGCCCACACACTGTTTTTCCCCTGTCTCCTTCCCTTCCCCGACCCGTGCCACCAGCGACACCGATCCGTGCCTCGCCGTCTCCTCCGATGCGATGGTCGGCCAGCGCAACGTGGGTGGAGAAAAGGATAAAGGGAGGCAGCGGCGTGCGAAGAGAGGAATGGGTGACCGAGAGAGGAGAAGTGGAAGAGGAGCGGTGCATAACCGAGGAGGTGAGGTCAGCCCGGTGTGTTCCTCCAGCAGAGGAGGTTCGCCAGAGTGCGGGGAGAGTCGCAGGGTGGCTGAGCCTGGTATGCGACTCCTTTCCCTTCCTCCATTTAGTTTTTAATAAGGATGGGCTAATTGCATGAAAATTAAGGGAAATGCATGTTAAATTGTAGAAAAATCATGAAATGAATGGGAATGTGATGTATAGCATGAGAATGTAGAGATCATGAAGTTAGGATTGATGTTTGTGGGAAAAATGTGATGTTGGGGTTGAAGGCTATAGTAGTCGTTCTTGAGCGCCTTCCCCTTGTGATTTTTGTTTGAACTGTGTGGTTGATGGAATCATGAATGGTTTGAGGGGTTTTGAAGTAGACTCAAGGGTCTACGCCCCGTGATTTTATGGAAATTTTTGATACATGTTTGGGGGGGGTCCGATCGGGACTCCCACTTGGGGCGATTTTTCGCTACTCGGAAAGGGGTGTGCCTTGTTTGCGAGGAATTCGGTATTCCAAATTTATTCGGTATGCCAAAATCCTAGCAGATTAAGCCATAACCCAGGGTTCGATAGACCGAAATTTCACGGTCGACCGAAATAGGGGGTTTTGGCATACCGAAAATTTGCCGAAAATTTTCGGTATACCGAAATAGGGAATTTCGGCATACCGAATTGAAAATTCGGTATGTCATTTTGCCCTGAACTTGGGATGTTAAAATGTGAATTTTAATGAATGTTAAATGGTTTTAATGGTATGGTGGGTTTATATGAATGATGTTTCCCCATGTAATGACATGGAGGCATGTGGAACCCCAAACAAATGGATTTGGGTGTGGATTTGGGTTTTAGACCCTATAAATGAATGAAAAAGATAGTTTTATGTGGTTTTGGGCATGAGACCCAATTTATGATTTTAAGCATGGTTTTCATGGCTTGAGTTGGGACCCTAGTGGAGGGTCAAGTGTTGTAAGGAAATAGAGTCCTGCAACGAAAAGAATGGAATGAAATGGAAAATGGTTTTGAAAGGAAATTCAAAGAGTTTTGAAATAGAACACTAATAATGTGGTTGCCGAGCTCATAGCGGTGTAGGCTGAGCCAAGGTTTTCATACCTAGTTGTTCAGGTCACCGATGGTGTAGGCTGAGCCTGGGTCGTTGTACCTAGTTGTTCGAGTCACCGAGCTCATAGCGGTGTAGGCTGAGCCTGGGCTTTTGAGCCTAGTTGTTCGGGTCACCGATGGTGTAGGCTGAGTCTGGGTCATTGGACCTAGTTGTTCGGGTCACCGACTAGGGCGTCAGACAGAGACGTATCCCCGTGCACTTATGAAAATGAAATTGAGGTCGGTTGGCCGAGGTGGTGACATACCGCACAGGGAATTTTATCGTGGCAGTGCAGGAAGGTAGGGGAAGGTTGTCCTCGCCTACTGCTTGTGTGCTTGGTTACCCTTGATCAAGGTAACAACAGTAAAGAAAAGTGGAAATGAATAAAGAAAAGGAATGAGATTTGGACAGGATTGGACTGATGAAATGGTCCTAAAATCCTGAAAAGAAATGATAATGTTTTAACCAGTTGCAAGCCAGTGTTTATGATTTGGTTTTGAGCCCAATGGGGCATAGTGTTTTAGGCTGGATCTGGTCAGAAATGTGAATTTGAAAGTGTATTTTGGGAAGAAATCCCAAGTATTGAAAAGATATGTTTTGGAAAATGAAATCTAAAAGTTTTAAAAGAAAATCCAAGGGTGTGGTTTTGAAAGAAAAAGTGGTTTTGGAATAAATTTACAAAATGTTTTGAGAAAGGAAAAGAGTCATGGCTTTTGAAAAGGGTTTGGAATTGGGATTGAATTCCCAAGTGATTGTCTAATAAAAAGAAAGGATGATTTTCAAAAAGAGAAAACTAAGTTTTGGAAAATGATAAGAAATGAGTTTTATGGTTTTGCCGAGGTTTCATGGTTTGTATGTTTTGGGGAGCGTACTGGGTGACTTAGATGTTACTCACGCGTGCTTATTTGGTTTTCAGGTGCAGACCGCTTGCAGCCGAGTTCCGGTGTAGGAGTTGGAGCTTCTAGCCGCACATTGTGATCCTGAAAGTGAGCCTTAGTTACAATTATTTGATGTTTCTGTAATTAGTGTTTTGGTACCATGCTCGAGATCGAAGCGTTACACAAAATCATACTAAAAATAATTTGATATATAATGTAGGTCTTAGCATATGACAAAGATACCACCATAGCGCCAACCAACCCCACAGCAACCCTGCTGTTCAAGAAATATGCAAAGTTAACCAAAGGAACATCATCAAAACTTGGTACCAAGAGGAAACAATTTGAATATTCTGTAAAAATACCTACAACCTAAATTAACACTAAATATTAGCTATACATCTTTCGAGCATCTAACCAATTGGTGTAAATAGGATGATGATTCTGAGGATGAAGACACAGGGAACAATGACACTCTACATGGCCCACGAAAAGAGGTAACATGATATGGTTACATGATAACATCTTAATGTTTTATACTGTGTCATTGTTACTATTTCTTTATTCATGTGAAAACATTTACAGAATATTTACATTCAGTTTTCGCACAATTATATCCAATGTAACTGTTACTAAACAACAACAAAAGTTTATGTTAACGTGTCATGTAATCAAAAAATGTTATCGTTACATGCTAACGTTTTTATGCTTAATACTGTGTCATTGTTATTATTTTTTTACTGATGTGCACAAATGTTTCAGAGAAAAGGAGGACCAAAATCAACCACTTGCAACCATATTGGAGTTATAAATGAACTCCAAATAGAAATTAATTTGCTGAAAAATGAAGTGGTGAAAAGATCTCAGGAGTTTGAGTCATCTACGGTACATATTAAAATTTTGATTGAGCATGTAGAGATGTTTAGGAAACAGACAGATGAGTTTATCAAAAAGAATAATGATTGGACAAAAAAATTGGAAGAAAGAGTTATGAAACTAGAAGAGTACATTGCTAACAGGAATTGTCAAAATAACAGTAACATTGGAGAGCGTATACAACATGGAAGGGACAATGTAAATACTGAAGATTTTGTAACTGATGATTTTGATAAAGGATCTAGTTTTGTAGATAATAAAACTGGTGTCGATGAAAAAAATGAGGAAGGAAATGAAGATTCTTTTGATCATATACCACTAGCAATGAGATTTGCTATTGTGCCTTATGCAGCAAAAAATTCAGAAGAAGTTGACAAGTTTGACAAGAACCCCACACCTCCGTCCATGATTAGAAAGATTAAAATGAAAAGTAGGAAACGGACCGAGAAGGCACAGAAATTGAAGCAACCTTACACAATGACATCAACCAAGGTATTCATATTAGTATTACATTGAAAAAATATATTTCAAGTATTATGTAAGTAATTATAGCTTGCTAATGTACAATGTCAAACTACTACATGTTGCAAATAGGAGGAGGAGATTTGCTGGTGCTTCTGGCATCACCAATGAAGAGTACACCATGAAAGATACATTTCTGAATACGTACAAGCAATTGTAAGTATGGAATTTTTTTTGATTAATTGTAACTTCTTATCAATTTTATTGTTATATTCCTTACAAATAAGTTGCATACAATACCATTCTACTAATTTAACCAATTTCTAACCTTGAAGGAGTAAAAAAGGCATGACAGTAAATGATAAGGTGTGTTCAGTTGAGAATGTAAAAGGTCTGCTCTACAATGCTCCCATACATGGAACGAATAGTATAATGGCTTCAATTTATTAATTAATCATTGTCTGATTTCTTGAAAAATAACCATTGATTGGTATATTAATCCAGGTGATTGAGGTGTATATAGAAATTGTAAAGCACATTGCATCTTTATCTGGTGTGACTGGTGTATACTTTATGGATAGAATAGCATCAGTAAAATATCTAAACACAAAACACAATATACATTATTTACATTGTTAATACTACATAAACAAATATTCATATAACCCAACTACATATGTGCAGCGATATATACAAGGTCACGTCTCAAATAATCAGTTAGAAAATGAATCAAAATTGAGAAAGATGCAATCATTAATGAAAGAAGTGGTAAACAACCTCAAGTTTTGTAGGAAGATTTTGATGCCAATACATAATCTTGGACATTAGCATCTGATGGAAGTTAATTTTGAGACTCAAGAGTTTAGGGATTATAATTCCCTACATGATTACATCAAAGATGAAGAACTGGTCAGATGGGTAAGAAACAAGAAAAACACATGTTATGATATTTTTTATTAAAATAATGAATTATTTTCTTAACAACTACTGACAATCTATATTTCCATTGTTTTTGATGTAGAGTGATTGGCTTGGGTTGTTCTTTGTTGATTTGATACCGGACATGCATCTTTGGTCAGTCATTGATGTCACATCATTCCCACAACAACACCCCGATTCAATTGAGTGTGGAGTATTTGTCATGAAAGCTATAGAAGACATAGCTTATGACAACAAGATAAAGTTTGAGCATTCGGATATGCCACTGATTAAAGGAAAAATAGCTACAAAAATTTTGAAACATGCTAAGGTACAGAATTATGAAGATCTAGATTTCTCAGCAATCCTGAAATGCGAAGAAGGCGGTACCATTAGCTCTCTACCTTGATACTTTACCATATATCACATCTAGATGGTAATTATTCTTAACAATGTGAAAAGTGAACTTATATGTTCTTGTATGTCTTGTATTTTATATTGTATGGATGTTTAGTACTTACTTGATTAACACATTAGTTGTATTTCATTCAGACTTATTTTACTATGTAATACATTATTTACTTGATGCAGTTTTATGTATGACATTATAGGTGTATTACATGATAGTATATGACAAATTTTGTTGATGTATGTATAAAACTTTTTACTTATGTGTTTATTCTGTTACAAAATTATTTGTGTTTGTTATTACTGAATGAAACATGTATATGGTTAGTTCCAAACCTATTTTTGGTACTATTTAATGTAAAATAGTTAATGTGTTATGTTAACGTTATGTACTAACGAAATATTTTTAGAAGAATAATAACTTTTTTCAACACAATAAGTCTGTAAATAGGTTCGTTGTTTTGTTTTTTTTAAAGATACTATTATAACAAGATTTATAAAGTAATGAATGTGTTGATTAACGTTTTTTGAAATTTTTTTGTTTGGATAACGTAATAAATTTCACGTTAACATGATACGATAATGATAACTGATTTAACTATTTTACGTTACAGAAAGTAACAACTCATTGGAGTATTTCCGTTCATGCTAATTAAACAATCACATGTATGTTTATACATATACAAAAATATTGAACAATAAATGTTATAGATTTCGAATGACAACAAAAAATTATTATAATGACACTCTCCTTAAAAAATTAACATGAACATATTATAATTATATTCATTACTAAAGAACTTATTACAAATCTAACATTATACACAATGATACTTAAGAGTTTTTCAAAAACAGAAAATATACTCAAGTAAGGAAAGTAGACATTATTTTTTGATACAATATTTATCTATTATGAAACACCACCACTGGTACCATAATCTTCTGCACCATCACTAGAATGAAAAAAAAAGGAACAATATCAAATTTTTATTGAAAAAGCCTAAATTAATAAATAATTAAACAAACATACCTGCAATTATCGTCAATATTTTCCTTCATTTTTAACGGACAATTCCTAGAATCATGATTTGAATTAATTTCACCACAAAATTTACATTGTCTTCCCTTAGCTCGTTTCTCCCTATCAGACTTAATTCGTGGCACCCCACCACCTTTTGGTCTACCTCCTCTACCACTTCCTTTAGTCTTTGCAAAAGAAGGAGGCAAAATAGTAAGCTCTGTAGATGGTTTGAAATTCTTACAAGAAGAACGAGTGATGGATCGACATTTTGAACTTCTTCCTTCTACAACATCATGTACATCCTCTGATACAATAACTTGCTTGCCTTTCTTCTTATCAATCTCATCAATAATCCACTTCATGTTTTCTTTTGCAAACTAATATAAATCCTTATCTTGCTGAACACGGGTGGAAATCTGATTAGCCATTTGCATGATATCTACATTATAGTTGCTCGGTTTGTTGCAATATATGTCTTGTTTCGTACCATCCATGCATGATTTGAACCATCTCTTCAAAAGAAAATGGTCTGGTAATAAATATATTTTAAAGTAAATGAGGAATGCAAGAAGATGTCTGCAAGGGTAACCTTTAAACTCAAACATACAACAACTGCACCTTGACTTGGAACGATCAGATTCAGACATAATCAATCTGTAATTGTTGTTGTAACCCATCCGAGAAACAATGAATATGTCCAAACCCTACACATACATTCAGCAAAACAAAAAAAATAATTAAACCTTAAATGTAAAACTATAACATTGCGAATAATACATTTTCGTTATTGTGTAATAATACTAATTTTAGTTTCAGTAACACAAAACTGTAAACATTCAGTAAAAAAAATTAATGTTTACAAACATAAAGAAAAAATTTACCTTTGCATTAGGATCATTCTCTTGAGATGGATAGACATTAAATAAGAAACTTTTCTTCAATTCATCTTGGAAATAATAAAATAATCTCCTTGTATACAACTCATGAACTTGTTTCTCCATTGCAACACCACTATCCATCTTTGCACTCTTGTGTCTTGATTCATAATCACAAATGTTTTCAGTTTCTCTTTGCTTCCTTAAACAATCCTCATAATGATTTATAAACTCTAGCAAAGATGTGTGATGCGACACAAAACTTTGAACAAAAGTGTTCATGCTCTCACTTCTTTGTGTGGATGTCATGCTTGCAAAAAATGTATTAACCATAAAAGCTAGAACCCATTGATGTCTTATGTTATAAATTGACATTAACCATTTGTTATTTATCAATTTGTGTTTTTCAATCCTCTGTCTCCAACTATCTTCAAAAATATCTTCAAATTCAGAGTCATACACAACTTTGTTGAATTGTTCTATTGCCTCAAATTTTGTTACAATCCCGCCAAGCTTGTCTGAAATTTTGTGCATTATATGCCACGCACAAAACCTATGTACATTATTTGGTAAAACCTCAGCTATTACAGTAGTGATTGCAGGATCTTGATCTGTGATAATTGTTGGAGGAGCACAACCCATGCATTCTATGAATTTCTTAAACAACCATATGAATGTTGATGTATCCTCTTTTGAAATAAATGCACCGGCAAACATAACAGTTTTCCAATGATGGTTAACTCCACAAAACATAGCAAATACTAATTTGTAGTAATTAGTCTTATATGTCATGTCAAATGTAACTGCATCACCAAAAATTTTAAAATCTTGTCTTGAAATTGCATTTGACCAAAAGCAATACTTAACCGACCTTGTTCATCCTTCTCGATGTCGTAAAAAAGACCTTCATCCACAGAAATTTCTAATTCAAAATGATCAACAGGATATTGGGCATCATAATCCTTTGTATCTTCTCGAAAATCACGCTTGAAATTCCATACATCTCTCTCAGTACATCCCATCTTATCATAACCATCATATTGTTGACTCATAATTTGAATCTGTTGAGATGTACTAATATTCGCAGCTTGCATAGATTTAAACTCTAACTTTTTTTATGCTGAAATACCCCTATTTATTGGAAGATAGTGCAACTTTGAAGGACTTACAAGATCATGATTGTGTTCCTCTACAAACTCAACAACATGCCAATTAACCCAATTTAAATCAGCTTTAACCTTCAATCTTGCATTGCAACCAACCCGTGTGAGAGAAATTCGTCTGTTCTATTTATTCTACAAGTCATCCTCATTATCAACCTTCTCTTTCCTTGGATAACCTTCTTTGGAGCAAACAAGCAGTTGCTCTGAACACTTCCTTTGTTGCGTGTCTTTATCTATTTGATGCTTAGTCGAAAAAGACCGAACAAAAAACCCCACTTTGCCACCACAACACAAATAAAATGACTTAGCATCATCAAGACTAGGGAATATCTGACCAATATATGGTTTTTCAGGAATAAAATCTCTATCATCTATATGCTCATCTATTAATGTAATCTTCGATGTATGTGCTTCAACTTCCATCCTTATTGACAAACACTTATCTTCTGAAACCAAAAACTATACTTATAAATTAGCTCCATTAAATAAATCAACATTGGTCAAATAAAATGACAATTACAAGTCAAATTATTAGTTACAGTATCATATTACCTACAAAATAGCATAATATAAAGATTACTGAAACTAAAAATATAAACAATTTTCGTAATAGGAAAACTAAAATTTGAAAATATGCAATTAATGTTAACAATTATGACACTAACATAGAAATTGCTATTATGCAAAAAAACAATGAAAAAAATTCCGTAAATGAGAAAAAAAAATGATGTAAAACATATTCAAACAGAAACAATTATGTCACAAAATACAATCCTTTCTGTCATCAACACAAATCATATTACATAGGAATATGTTAAAATAAAAAAAAATGACATACGTACCTTTAAAATCCGTCCCCTTACAAAGCAACAGCAACTCTTTTATTTTATTAAAACAATCAGCACATGCCCGGTTCTCTATCCACGAGTAAAAATCATAGTACAATCTGAAGTAATTCTTTGTGTACTATCCATATAAAATACAACAAAAAAAATACTAAAATTATAATAAGAAGAAATTACAGTAAATTCAACACGTTAAAAAAAATAAACATACTAAAAAAGGCTTGAAGGGAATAAATAACTACCATATAATGTTTCCCACAAGACAGCTGACGTTACATACAATCAGGACGTATATATTATAAAAATATTTTTGTAAAAAAAATTGATTTCCATATCATGGTGCTGAGATTAGATCTCCACTGATGTGTCATTCCCACGCTAAAAAAACCGGTTGTTATGCATTACGTATAACGACATTTAATTAACTGAAATATTTGACTTCCTTAAAACCCGTCAATTAACCATAGCACTCCGTGAAATCCGGCTACAGTGTTAAAGAAACTAATCACACGTAATCCATGAGAGGAAAAAATGGAAATAAAAGATCTGATTTTTCTTTAACTACCAATGATTCAATTTAAAAATAAGATAAAAATATTTAAAACGGAAAAAACAATCAACCATTGGATAGAGTTTTAGTGGTATAAGATGATGGGTTTTATAGGCTCGACCTTACCAGATAATTTGCCTATATAGATATATATATATATATATACATATATATATACATATACATACAGGATAATGATCAGATGAGGACATGTCCTCTTTTTGCATATTTGAGGACAAGTCATTATAACCATTGATTTTATATCTTGTGGTGGATTTTTTGTTTACGTTTAAGTTTGATATGGTTACTCTTACTTGAAGGTAATCTTACCTTCTTCTTTTCTTTT
>JAMKQA010032774.1:0-10370 GCA_024699735.1 Posidonia australis
CAGCTCAGAACCAAGATCCTATCTTTTTCCGAAACCTGCACAAATCAACCTTGAAAAACGTAGACCCAATTCGTATTTCGGCTTCTCTGGATAGTCAACAGCCTCAGATCAAGCAAACTCCGAGGATCCAACTCGTATCCTGCTCTCCCTGGCCTTCTCAGCATGGAAAGGAGGGCTCTTTCAGCAGAAGACGGAAGACCCAGAAGAAAAGAAGAGCAACAAATGGCTGAGATCGAGCAAATCTTAACCCCACATTAATATGGGGATAAGAATCCCCCACCCACCAACCCGCCCACCTCGTCTGAAGGAAGGAAGAAAGAAAGAAAGAATTCCTTGAGGCGGATCTCGGAGAAGAGACAGGTCTTGGGTTCTAGAAGACTTGGGTCGTTATTGGGTATAACGGGAGAGGAATGCAGGAAAAGATGCACGGGTAGATTCTGAGAGTTGTGAATCCGCCATGGATTGAGGGAGAAAGAAGGTCAAAGCTGTTTCCAGGTGTCTGATTCCATTCTCATCTCTACCTTCGTCTGACAAAACAAGGTGGGAAAAAAGAAGGAAAATTCGGAATCTCTCTCTCTCTCTCTCTCTCTCTTCCCCTTGCAGGGGTCCTGTTTCTTGACCACCCTATCCTCTACAGGGAGGAAGAGAAAAGACACCCTATTTATGGCTTTTAATGGGCATCCTTCGAAAAATGGAGATGGTGTGATGGTTTACCATTTTTACGATTAAGGAGACACAATGGGAAGCATGGTAAAGAAGAGAGCGTTGGTGGTTGGTTGTAAATTGTAATGGCAACAGTGGAAGTAAAAAAAATGCATGGAGTCCAACATGGGATGGTATGTGATGATGGTTAATTTACAATAGTTACCTACGTTTCCGTTTAGAAAGTAACAAACCATTGGACACGAATATATACCAATAATTTATCAACTCTTACGAAGTAAAACTAAAGCAAAATAGACACGAATGGGAAAGTCTGATCCTAATTTAATTCGATACCAAGTTGTTTGACTAACTGAGTCTCTTGTGAAAGCAAAACCACACATGTAACAGACACCTCCTACTTGTAATGTCACTATCTTTCCTAGTTATATATTGGCGTTAAGCCTTCCCAATTGTCTTTGATCATAAACTTATAAAATGATACATAATTAAGGTTACACTTTAAGAAAGCACTTGAAATCCTTCTGTTGCTTCCATCCTAAAATATCAACAAACAAGCAAAATTTGTTTTCCGACTGGCTCTCCTAAGCCATTGGGATCATTGCAAGCACGCCCAAATCATCACACATTTTGAATGGGACTTCTAATTTTGTTTCTCTTTCATGTATTGTAATGAACAAGAAAAGTGATCTTCCTTCAAAATAATGCAGTTTATAAAGCAACTCTCATTGACATACTCCACTTCACTATCTTAAGTATCTATTAGGATAAATTGTAAGAGCTTCACCATGATTTATCACTGACCTCTTGCTGCTAATTAAGCTTTATGTAGGTCATAAAAAACTAACAATTCCATAACTTCCATAGTAGAATTGTAAATGAGAATGCATTTTTTAGAACATAATGCATCTAGCAACTTATTTAAGTAAATCTCTGTGACATTCTAGAAAAGGAGTCAACAATATGAGAAATTCATTAACTCAACAAACCTAAAAATTATAAAAAGTTCACAACTTGGCATGAGTAAGTGTGTCAACAAAGTCAAGCCTTACAATTTTGAAAGGTATGATTACGGATCTTTGAAAAAGAAAGATTCAAAGGTAGCAATTGACCACATTAAATTTCCCTTAAGGTTCAATTGAAAAAATGATGCATCCAAATCAAGTCTAAAATGTTTTTTTTTGAAATCAGTAGATTTTTTTTTTCTCCTACGATCCATGAAATTCGAACTTAAGAAGAAAGTGTGAGTTCCACTCTCTTTAACCAACTACATCATAGTAGTTGATTAATCATGTCCAAAATGTTCCAAACTGTTTTTAAAATCTACACAAGGGATTAAGATACTGGTAGTTAAGATCTCATAGAAGTATTATAGATTATTTGAAGTCTTTCTTCTAATTGTGTGTTATTAAAGATTGATAACCAACTTCTATATAGAATTTTTACTGTGGTTCCAAATCAGCTCAATATATGTCGAAGCCCAAGTGTTTCCTAGGTTTTCTCAAGCTTGAATCCTTGACGAGTTAAACTTATTAAGATATATGTGAGAGAGAGAGAGAGATGGTGATTTGGTGAATATGCATGAGGGTAAGGGGTAATATACGCAACGTGCCGAAAAGGAGAATTTATCAAACTCAGCCAGCAGCCAAAATTGATAAAAATAGAAACCCAAACATTTGAAATTAGAGGCGAGGAATGTTTGTGTGATTGGCCTTTTATCACCATCCCACCTACATTGAGGTGTCTTTCGTTGTTTACGATCAGAAGAGAAGGCAGGTTAGGTATTACAACCCAGTGGAGACAATTTAATAAAATATGATCTGTCTAAAGAAAGACAAATCTGACTATTTCTTTGTGTTGTGACTAGTCTTCGTGCTCTCCAAAGCATCATCATATGGAAAATTGGAATGGGACCAAAAAAGGGCTAGTGTAAAGTTTCGGTAACCATTTTGTCTTTTGAGAAAGAGACTTTAAGAATAATATGTAGTAAAAAAAGTGATAAGATTAACTGCAGCTCTTTCCCCTCCTATTGTTTAGTTCTTCTCAAAGATTTTTATAGGCTCTTTCATGATTGTGAAGCGAATGTTTGCATTGCGAGGAGCAGAAGGTGGGCAGGTAGAGCGACTGAAGTTACGTCTTAACTGAAGGTGCACATGCAGTTGGCAGCATCAACTTGCTGAATTTACATTATCAGAAAAAAAAAATGCTGAACTTGCAAGCACAGTAGTACCTTGTCATTTCATGTTTATCTCAGTTAACCTGTCAATATTTTGTATGTTAAAAATGCACCACACAACACAAGCAAAATGATTAATCTGAAGGTACAATATGCCTAAATTTGAACTGTAACTTCTTACATTTCCTTCCTTTTTTCCTGCTACTCCGATTCCTCGGACAATCAAATAGAAGCTGAATACTAAATTATTTTTTTTTACAAAGATTCATCATTTACAATAAATCAATAATCTGCCACTTAAGGCAGACGATATAAATTTTACCAAAACAGCACAGAGGAGAATCATTGCTGCATTCAAATTGCTTGCTTGCAGTGGAGAGTCATTTTATGATGTCCTCCTGTGTCCAGCTGAGGCCATAAGCACTCCCACTGCTACCACAAACATGACCAACATGCAGACAAGCAACACGTATGTCTTCTTGGATGACCTTCTGTACTCCCCAAAAAGACATATGCCCCAGAAAGTGCTCACTAGTGGCAATGCCTGACAACAAAAGCAAGACATAATAAAAATAAGATGTTCAGTAGAATTTACAAATGTTGAAACTGATAACTGTGAAATTGCTTATTGAACTGATTCCTGTATAGGGTGTGGATTTTCAGCAATCACTTCCAATTTCCAAAACAAAGAGGACCTTCATAATTTCAAATTTTTGTTAATCAAAATTCATCAGTTTTTTTTGAGTGGATACCAAAGAATTTTGAAGCTTCATAAAATCTGATTTTGCAAAATTCCAAGTTTCGAAAATAATGCCCGACTAGAGGACGTGTCAAGTTGACACAAGTTATCAGATGATGTCGTGTGTTACTTTGTAACTTGGTTCTGATATAAGGTTTGTTGTCAAATAAATATCAAGTTTAAATGAAATGCATTTTTTGAAGGAACTACCAACCTGAACAGCATCAGCAGCAGCATATCCAGCAGCCTGACCTCCCATGAACTGAAAACCATTACCAAAGCCACACAAGAATCCAGCGAGAAGAGCCCATTGCCGGCCATTCCAATCGTTAAGGTAAGCTTTAAAGGATGATTTTGGCAGGCCAAGTATGGGGTTGTACAAGAAGTGGATGTTTAGAGCGATTGCAATGACAAAACAAGAGATTGAGAAGTAGAAGAATGCAGTGTAAACCACCAAATGGGGAACCCCCCTCTTCAATGTATGCCATTGGTCATTTGTTGCCAGGTTAAATGCAGGAGAGAACAGTGAGAAGCACACCCCTGCAAAGAACACTATGCTAAGGCCCATGTACATGCTTGACCCATGTACCTGCGTAACAGAAGGTCATTTTGCAGTTGTTAAAGATCCGATAACTATTCAAGAGTCAAGATTACCTGATATTATACTGTGTTTTTACAAGCTTCTTTGGTTTCATTTAGTTTGTGGTTACAAAGTAAAATGCTAGAACAATAAAATGAAATATAGGCAAGCACATGAACTTGCAAGTGGAAGCTCAAATAAATGATAGTCACACTACTTTCTCCCTCTTGCAAAAACAACTGACCTTGATCGACCTTCTTTTTTCAAGCTCCTTGAGGAATTCAGCAGATCCTACTATCATTTTCTCAGATTTTAAGCTGGGGTCTGAAAAACATGAATTTGCATTCTCCAAGTCCTCAACACCTACAACAATTTCCATAATGAATAATTTCAAGATTTGGTTGCAGTGCCACAATGTGCTTATACATTAACATTGACTAGGACATACCATTTACATCTTTCTCATACTCTACATCTTGGGTCCTGCAGAAACATATGTATAGCATGGGTCATGCTTTTCCTTGGGATATAGGAAAATAGAAAAAAATCATTCATCTCTGACAACTCAAGATTAAAAATTGCAAGAATGAATGACCACCATTAAATGAAAAAGCAGACAATTACCCATAAACTTTTGGAGGTTACAAAATTCTTAAGAACTTCAACTTGGCAGGATAAGCAACAATCTTATGTAATTTGAGGGCTCATTATTTTCTAAAATCAGCTGTTGCAACAATCTTATGTAATCAATGGGTTTGCTTGGGATAACATGCACACACAAAAAGACATTATAGGAAGCAAAGGAAATGAATTTCCATTTTTGTCAATTCATTCTTGTGCATAAATACCAAAAAAATTCTAATCAAATAGAAATTTATACCCCACCCCCTAAAAGAAATGATAACTAAAGTCTTGTAAGGTTCTCAATTCAAGAAAGAAGAAATTTCATAATAGGTAAAGATCCTATGCTTTGAATATCCAGCATGCAGCAAAAAAGATCTACATTCCCGTTGTACCTGTTTTTGCTGTAACTAGATGAGCCACTTAGTTTTTCCTCATTATCAGCTGAATTGGAGGCATGAACAGCAGATCCAAAACATACTGCAAACAGAAAGCATCCAACTCCCGTAAAAAGAATTTCAGCTCTGTTGATCCGGTTATCTAAAAAGTAGTTCATAGTAGTGCCTGGGGTGTAGGACAAAGTAAGAAAAATATAAGCTATATGACAAAAATCTAGCCATACAGTAGTTACTAGAGTTACACATTTGTCAATCACATTAAAATCCATTAGTACGAGTGAGAAATATGTAAGGATATATTCCAAAAGAATCATGAAATTTACTACAATCTACCTATAACCACTGTCATGCTTGATGTTATAACTTCTGTAACAGAAAGGCCAACATAAGCCCATGCATATTGGGTGGCTAGGTTTCCAAGGCTCAAAACCACACCTCCAGCCATTGCAAACAAAATAGATGGCCAATTGTCCTGCATCAGGAAGAATATATTAATAATTGCTACATTTCACAAGTTTTCATGAAGAGATGAAAAATCATCCATATCAACACAATCCATTCCATTTACTAGGTGTCAATCACAAATGAAATTTAGGTATCATGTTCTTGGTCTAAGGTTGCGTTTGAAAATGTCTTTTCTTATGCAATTTAATAAGAAAAATTAGTTTTTTGTTAAGCTACACTTTTTGTAGCTTTTATGGAGGTAAAAAAACTTGTTTGGTTTGTATATCCAATAATCACTTATGAATTAATCAGAAGACTATATTGCCCTCGCCATTACCATCAACCGCCACCCACTCATCGCTGCATCACCAATGTCTATCACCATCAACTACCATTACTGCTGCCATCAGCCACCACTACTACCATCGGCTACCACCATCACTGCGACCACCACCACTACTGTCGTCGGCCACTACCATTACTGTTGCTAGTCATCGCTACCATCGTTACCGACCACCACCATCGCTGTCGGCCACCACCACCGTCGTTGGCCACCACCACTGCCATCATCGACTACCATCCTCTCTGCTTCCACCTTCGCCCACCAGCACCGCCACCATCGTCGGCCACCACCATCGCTACCGACCACTACTACCGTCGTCGTCAACATCACCATCACTGTTGGCCACCACCACCACCACTGTTGTCGTCAACCACCACCATCGTCGCTAACAGCTACCACCACCGTCGTCAGCCACCACAACCGCAGTCAACGACCACAATTGTCGCTATCAACCACCACCATTGCTACCAGCCACCATCGCCGCCGCCTGCCAACACCACCGTCGCCGACGACGGCCACCACCACTACTATTGTTAGTCACCACTACCATCTTCGTCAGCCAACGACACCATTGCCGTTGGCCACCACCACTTCCACCGTTGGCCATCACCACTACTATCGTCAATACCTTAATTCATGTTGTAAATAAGATCAAGTTCTAAGAATATCATTGAAAAAACTATAACTAATATTCATAGCATTTTAAAAAGTCAACACCCATTAGCTTTTCTAAAAGCTACATCAAGAACTTAAAATGAACTACAAAGCTACAACCAGCTTTTTTGGAAAAGTTCGATAAGCTAGTTCGTTTGGAAACACTTATAAAGCAATAAATGTTTAACACAATATGCTGGTCTAAAAAAACAATTTCAAACGCTACCTAAGAAATTAAGACCTAAAGACGAGCCTATTGTAACTCTAAAGATCAATTGATACATAGGGTAGGCTATATTAGAGTAGTACTCAAAAGTTTCCCTTAGTTTTGAATGATTCTAAGTAAAATTTTAGGATATCTTGCCTTGCAAACCTGATGTGAACTCTCTAATAATAAATGTCTAATGTCTACCATCTGACTTCAATTGATGGAGTGTCTGTCCAATATCTCCAAAAGATTGATCCGAGTTGGCAACCTAGGATTATATTAGGATAAGCTTATATAATTATTTAAATCCTGAATCAATAGGATTATTTTAGATAACTATTTGGATAAGCAATCAATTTAAAATGTTATGATAAAATTTGTTTGTTTTAGGAGATTAGATTTGTTTTCAATTGAAGAGCATGTCTGGTCCAAGAGCATTCAGTTGATCATAACTTAAGCAAAGACTCATTTGGCTTCATCTTAGTTTCTCCCTCTTACAATTTGCTACTTTAATTTGGTACCAAAGCCTAGACTCCAATATAAACCATAGATGGCCAACATGTTTCCTACCATGGGAGACTGAAGTCAATACAAACTCTACATTCTAAAACATCTGAGAACAATAGAGATGATTAAAACTTGTCTCCAAACTTGAGATTGAGACAGAGGTATTGGTAGGATAATAAAGAAGTATATATATATCAAAATTAAAATGGAAAAAGTATCCTTAAAGAACCTTAGGGAGTTAATAGAATGAAAAGGTGTTTGATTAATCAGACAAGTATATATAAATCAGAATAAATACAAATATTAATCATACAAGTAAACTAATCATTTAATTCTTAATAAATATAAACTACTGCATTTAACCCTTTTTAATCAGAAACAAATTGAAATATATCTGATGCCTATATCTATTGTTTATTATTTTAGTCAAAAATAAATCAAGTTCCTCACCTTCTAGGTATCTAACAATAAAAACACAAAAAAGCTAAAAGCACAACTTATATTTATATTGGAAGCATTCATGTATAATGCCTCTCAAAATAAGAAAAGAGATATGTTGGAGGCAGAAAAATAGGGAGAAAAGAGAGAGAGTCATATTGCTCATGTGTATGTACATATATATAGGGAGACTAGATACTCTAAACAAACGGATATCCAATAACCCGTATATCTATAATAACTTAACTACACATATATTCTATCTCTAACACTCCCACTTAAGCTGAAGCATACATATCAATCAGGCCCAGTTTGTTACATAAAGACTTGAACATCCCAATACTAAGATCCTTTGTGAAAATATCTACTAACTGCTGTGAAGATTGAGTGTAAGGTGTAGAAATAATTTCCTTCATCACTAGATCTCTTACATAGTAACAATCAATCTCAATGTACTTCATACGCTCATGAAAGATGGAATTGTTTGCAATGAATATGGCAATTTAGTTATCACACCACATGGACATAGGTAGCTTAACACTAAAACCAAGTTGCTCCAATGATTTGATCCACATCATCTCACAAGCTGTCTAAGTCATAGATCTATACTCTGCCTCAGTACTGAACCTCGACACTACATTATGTTTCTTGCTTCGCCAAGTAACAAAATTACCACCTACATAAGTATAGAAGCCAGATGTAGATTTTCTATCTCCACAATCTCCCATATATCCTAAGTCAGAATAAGCCATAATCTTTGTGTGACAATTCTTTCTGTATACTAGACCCTTTCCTGGAGTATCTTTAACAAAAGACAGAACACGAAGGGCTCTAATCTAGTGTACTCTCCTAGGCTCATGCATGAACTGGTTCAATAGACTGACTGCATATGAGATATCAGGTCGAGTCACTGTTAAATAGATAAGTTTCCCGATCAATTGTGTGTATTGACTAGGATCCTCTGACAAGTCTGAACTGGTATCCCAGAATGTCGATGTCTGCTCGATCAAAATACTATCTAGTTTGCATCCTAGGAGGCCTGTTTCTTGTAGGAAATCTAGGACATACTTTCTCTGTGATAATGCTATCCTTCTATTTGTATAGGTAAACTCAATTCCAAGAAAATAACGTAGCTTCTTTATATCTTTTGTGACAAAGTGGGTTTGAAAATGTTGTTTGATGTCCGTAATGCTCTTCATATCACTGCTTGTCACTAATATGTCATCCTTATATACCGTCAAAATAACACAAGTGTAAGTAATCCTTCTGTAGAAAATTAAGTGATCAACTGTACATATCTAGAACCTACCAACTAGAACTATTCGACTGAACTTTTCAAACCATGCTTGATGACTCTGTTTAAGGCCATAAATTACCTTCTTCAGTCTGTATACATGATCATCCTCCTGAACAACATAACTTAGAGGTTACTCTATAAGTACAGGCTCAGTCAGATCTCTATGTAAGAAGGCATTCTTGACATCCAATTGACACAACTCTCAAGAATTGTTGAGAGCTAGAGACAATAACTCGAATGGAATTGAAACCGATGACAAGAGAAAAAGTCTCTACATAGTTAATACCATACGTCTGAGCGAAGTCTTGAGCAACTAATCTAACCTTATATTTTTCAATGCTATCATCTGCTTTATATTTAATAGTGTAGAACCATTTACAAGTGACTACTATAGTCCCAACAGTGCGGATCATCAACTTCCAAGTACCGTGACTGATCAATACAGTTATCTCCTCATCTATAGCAGCGTTCCAGTGAAGAAAAGACAATGTTGCCTGATGATTCCTGGGAATGGACTCGAAAGAAAGAGACAAGGCAAAACTATGAAAACAAAGATGAAGAAAATCATAAGAAATAAAATGTGAGATGGGATGAATAGTGAAACAACGAGTACCTTTCTGAAGAGCAATAGAAAGATCTAAAGGATTGGAATACGGATTTACATTTGCAGAAGAGGCTAGTTCAGTTGTAAGAGGCTTTAATGGATGCTGACAGCGTCGATAGACCTGCAAGAGATGAGAAACCTTTGTTGCATAGTAGAACCACTTTAGGCGTCGATATCCTATAGCTCTACCACAGAAGGAAGGGGAATAGACGCAATGGAGGAAAGAGTGCCATCAAAGTAACGTGGAGACTCAAAAAAGTAATATCAGTCAAGACAAAATATCGTCAAGTAGGAGAATGAAAACAATGATAACCTCTCTGAGTTCTAAAATATATGACAAAATACACTTGATGGACCTCAGAGACAACTTATTAAGTCCAGGAGAGAGATCCTGAACAAAGGCCACACAACCAAAGACTCTGGGAGTTAAGCTAAATAGACTTGAGTCGGGTTTAAGACGTCGAAGAGGAACCTCACCCTTAAAGGAGCAAAAAGCAATCTATTGACGAGGTACGTAGCAGTAAGTACAACATCAGACCACAAATGCTTTGACACATGCATATGAATCATGAGGGTACGAGTAACATCTAATATGTATCTATGCTTTCGTTCTGAGATCCCATTTTGTTGTAAAGTATGGGAATACGAAGTCTGAAATATAATACCTAGTGAAGCACAGTACAATGCAATCCTGAGCT